>NW_025570905.1:0-17294 GCF_020424385.1 Procambarus clarkii
ATCAAGGCGGCAGTGACCCACATACTGCAACACGAGGAGATAAAGTTAATTAATCACTCACTCCCATACCTCTACAAGAAAATACCACAGAAATGGAAGAGTTTTCGTGTTGGCATACACAGCCTTGCTCCTCTTCGTTCACTTGTTCCTCCTTATCTTTCTCCTCCTCCTTCTCCTCCTACTCCTTCATCTCCCAGCTACACTTCTCACTCCTCCATGCCATGATTAATATGGAGATTAAATAAAGCCATGTGTTTCTCCTTTGCGACTAAGGTCCTCTTAAGATATATGAGGAGGCAGAGCGAAGGACATCGTTTATCAGCGTGTATGATCAGAGAAGCTGCGCGTGTGGGCCGACCAATGCAAGGAAAAATTTGGCTTCTTAAACTTGGCAAATTCTTGTTGTTGTGAGTGAGCGCTGACGGTGCCGGGAGAGGTTTGTTTGTGCGCCAAGAATTATATATATATATATATATATATATATTATAATATATATATATATATATATATATATATATATATATATATATATATATATATATATATATATATATATATATATACTAAAATAAATAGAACATATGAACATTGTAAACTCACAAAAAATAGCAGGAATGCTTTTTACCGGATTAATTAAAATCTGAGATGCCATTGTGGATTTAATGAATATAAACGAAAGCAAAGGCAGGTAACTATAGCCAAACACACCCACATATAAACGAGGAACAAGGACATACTGCATAAACATAATACAACTCCGTCTTAATCACGAAAACCCTGCCCCATTCCCCCCCTTTTCCCTTTTATTGGGCTTTCCGACATATTGTAGGACTAAGAAACGTCCTGCCTGATTGAAAATTATTGCTGGCTTGGGAATGGGTGTGCATTGTGCGGGCTGTATGCTGGGGGTGGGGGGCAACGCCGCTCAGTGTACAGCTGGCCTTCACATGCGTCTGTCTCTCAAGGATCCCCCTCAGCAAGATCTAGCCTAAGTTTGTATATTAAAAACTCATTTTGAGTAGAAAGAGAGAGAGAAAGCAAAGGGACACTTTAGTTGGAATCTGGTTTTGATTGTCATAATCAGTAATGGGAAGGTTGAGGAGGAAAATATCCCTCATTTATCCTGACTTCCCCTCCCCCCCTCCATCCCTCCCCTTCTTCCATCCACTCGTCTATCCGTATTTCTGCCCTGATTTTCCCCTCTACTGTACCCTGCCTTCCCTTCCCACTCTCCCCACTTCTCTCTCTTGCTGTGTTCATTACGTGAATTGTGCGTCAGTGGCTACCAAAACTCCTGAGGGAAATTAGTCCTTTATGGCATACACAAAAGCACATTACCAGTGGTTTTAAGCACGAAGCAGATGTCCAAGTTATTTGTTTCCCCTGAAATTGTCAACGATAACCCTCAAGGCAAAGGCATTTTTTTTAGATTATTTTATATTGAGACTTCCTTCAGCAAAGGATTTAGTGATGTTAAAGCTATCATTTTTTTAACTCGTGTTGGTAGTCAGGGCAAGAACAAATAAAATTTGTAAATTTTTGGTGGGAAATATGCCAAGAAGAGACAAGAGATAATAGAAAATCACAAAAACTTATTTAGAATATTGTAGATAAAGTAATGTTTATTGAGAAATTCCCCACTTTGAAAACTATGAAACCTCATTAAAATACCACTTAATGGTTAAAATTCCAAGCCTCAATATGTGAAAATTAAAATTTAGAAAAAGGCAGCATGTTCACACATTTTAAATGTTCTCACACAGGGGGTCACGGGAAGGAAAGTTCCCATGTGAAACTTTCCCCCAATTGGGAGAATAAGGGAGAAAATTTTCACCTTGAGAATGAGAACGAGAAACAAGAAGGCTCGTTACTTCACTGTTGTATTGCTGGAAGAACACTCTGTAGAACTCCTTGAAAGGATGCCTTGGAGACGGCCGTAGACTCCTGTGAACCGTTACTTCATTGTTATGTAGCTGGAAGGACTCCCTGCAAGGAACCTCGGGGAGGGGCGGTTGGGAGGGGCGGGCGGTACACTCCAGTAAACCGTAGCTCTCTCTGTTTCCCCTCACACGTCTGGCTTGAGTCAGGGTAAACCAATCAGCCTCCGTTTCACCCTGGGGAAAAAAGGCAGCCAGTTGAAGGAAGGGAAACTACGAGGGAAAAAATCTTTGTATTCCTGAATTTCCATGAATATTGGTGGAGAAGGTCGAGTGAGAGGAGTGAGGAGGTCGGCGCAGAACCGCATGGAGTCGTAAAGATGGTGTGAGATCGGGGTCGACGTGGGGTCGCCTCCGAGCGTCACTGTTCCTACCAGGCTGCACACAATGCGCTCCCAGTGGCAGCCTATGCAGATTAAGGTGGAAAATTTCTTCTCTTATTCCTTGAGAACAGCAAGTATTATGCCTCCCCAAATTAAAAAATACGACTAAAATACACATAAAGGTTTTTATTACCAAGTATTTGTTTACCTCGATTGTTGTGTAGATATTCCACGTTTTTCTACTTAGGTCTATTCGCCCAAAATTATAAATAATATACACATTGCACGGCTCTTAACTATATCTAATTAGATTTGTTATTTATTATACAGAAAGTTGAGACTATAGGATAGCTGGAACATGTAGAGATATGCGAGTGAGACGTTGCTTATGACTAGAGGATTAGATGCATTTTCTATGGCGTCCCACTTCAGCAACAGGGCAATTAAATGAAGGAGGACAGGCATGGAACGGAGGGCAAGCATTGGACAGAGGGCAGCCAAGGAAAGGAGGGTAGGCATTGGACAGCGGGCAGCCAAGGAAAGGAGGGCAGGCATGGGACGGAGGGCAGCCAAGGGAAGGAGGGCAGGCATTGGACGAAGGGCAGGTATTGGACGGAGGGCAGGTATTGGACGGAGGGCAGGCAAGGGACGGAGGGCAAGTATGGGATAGAGGGCAGGTAAAGAAAGGAGGGCAGGCAAGGGTCAAAACATGCCAGAAACTGAGGCTAGGCAAGAAAGGAGGTTTAAAATAAAAAGAAAAACAGAGTTAAATAAAATATAAAATTAAATAAGGAACTGGTGGAAGCGTAGCACCAAACACAAATTAATATGAAGGAAGAGAGCTAAAAACAACAGTTACAAAAACGAGAGTAGGAAAAAGAAAGAAAAGGAAAGTAAAGGAGGGAGTGGGGGCTAGCATGGGCCTGGACGATGGGGATGGAAGGGGGAGGGGATGGGATAGGGAGAGAGGTGTGAACAAAAAATACAAGGTATCTTTTCTTCGCCTCTAACTTTTTTTTTAGTGGACGGGTAAACCACATTACGTGCAGTAAGCAATAGCTAGAGGAGGAAGTAGCTCCAGCTCACTGGCAGAGTTATGGCCTGAGCTGTTCTATCGCTCCCTATCGAACTAGTCGCCGGTGTTAAAACTTGTGTCGAACATCGGCATGCATGTCTGCCTTCACTAATGGAACCTTTTATTGCTATTTTATTATAAAACGACGGGCAAGGCCAGAGTTTTTGCCGTGTGTGTGCTTCTGAGAAACAGAAAAACAAGACGAAACTTGGAAATTCTCTGTTCGATAAATATATTTACGTGAGCGGCGGCGAAAGTTTGAGAGAGCTTGGTGATGTAGAAAGCGAGTTTGTAGACTACTGACTCGCATTCTCAGATTGTTGATCGCTAAGCCAGACTTGAAAGTTTCGACCATGTATACAAAGTGTTACAAAAATAATAAATCATTCAATACGATAGGAATCAGCAGGTAATAAATATAAAACAACAAAATACCGGAGCATCCAACATAGCGGGCGGCAAATCTCCGTCACAGCTTCCTCCTCCTCCTCCTCTCATCCCTTCACTAAAACCCCAAATCCCAGCTCAAAATCTCTTGTCGAGAAAAAATAACCAAGTGTCAAATTCCCCCAGCGCTTAGGAGGCGATAATCTGACAAGCATCAAGCACAGCGCCCCGAAACGAGCTATAAAATAAAAATAAACTCCCCCCAAACTGCCCGGCGGAGTGCTCGTCTCACGGCCATCATCGGCGAAGCGGCCGCCATCTCAGTTTGGCTGGATGGCGGGGCTGGTTGGCGGGCCATAGTAACCCGCGCGCGCTGCTCTGGCCCCAGCCGCTAACTGGAGACCCCACGAGTTGACGCAAAGTGGCGGTCGGGTCGTTTGCAACATCATCAGCACGATCGTAAAAGCAGGTATAAAGTCACCTCGAAATGGTTTTATGAACGCGGTCGACTGTGGTGTGTGTGTGTTCTCAAGGGGGAAGCCTCAAACATAGACTGTGACGGGGAGAGGCCTAAGACGGTCAGGTGGCGGTAGGAACAGACTTGTGTGTGTAAACTTTTCTCCAAATATTTCTTGTCATTTTTGAGTGTCTTGAGCTACAGTGTTTTATGTGAGTGTTGTTTTGGAGGAGGTTTTGTTTGTTTTATTATGTTCGTTTAATTGTAATTTATTATGATTTTAAAATAATTTAATAGAATTTTATTCGGAAAATAGACCGATTTACATTTTCTGGGACTACGTCTGTTTTTGTTTTTATTATAATTATAATTATTAATTGCAATCAGCATGATTTTATCATATTTACATATTATTATTATATTTTTTATAATATTTTTATTATTATTATTATTATTATTATTATTATAATTATTATTATTAATACCATCATTTATTATAAATACTATTTTTATTAGGAGTAGAATAACTAAAACTTTATATCCATTAAAAATTTTTATATGCATAAAAATATATAAACATTTTCGTTATATTGATTTGACTCCAACTACAGCTGGCCGTGATGCATCAATTACTAGGGTGAGAGACGCAACGGCATCTGCTGTTTGTATTGCTGTTAATTTAGCAACACAGACCCTACCAATCACCGTAAATAGTTGTTTTTGTGTGTGATTTCAGATTGGTATGTTGAGGGTGCATTTAATGAAAAGATCGGCACGCAGATTCAATTACAAGTGCGATCCGTGTCGAAACAACTGAATATTGAGAGCTCTAATTCACTTTTTTGAATATTTTTTATTTTGATTTGATTTTTCAATTATCTTTGCTTTTGAATGAATTCCGAGTCATTAATTCAAGGTGGTGGTAGTTTTGATTATTTTGCCTTACTCTTCTAATGCATTTACAATCACTGAAACTGCAACAATTATGATGTATTAGCATATAAAAATATTAGGTAGTAAATTAATAAATAAATATATATATATATATATATATATATATATATATATATATATATATATATATATATATATATATATATATATATATATATATATATATATATATATATATATAAATAGATGGGTGCACTCGTGAGGAACGAGAAATACAATATATGTTGGGGTATTCTGTTTTTGACAAAGTTAAAAGCCACATATCAACCCATTCCTGAGGAGCACTCCGGAAAGCCTGAAAAATTTCATCATATATTACTGGTACTATTCTTGTCTGAGGGGTAAAACGTCTGGAGAATATGTGTGAACTCATGAAATGATTGATCAAAATTCTGAATATATTTACATTATCGACTAAATTAGTCTTCATAGTGCTATACTCGATTTTTTATTATATATTTCTCAGTTAAATCATTCTCAATAATATATATATGTTTATATATATGTTTATATATATATATATATATATATATATATATATATATATATATATATATATATATATTATATTATATTATATTATATATTATATTATTGATTGTTTGGCTGTTCTGCCAGTAATTTTTCGTCTATTTAGAGTGGATTGTTATCATGATTCTTAGCTCGCTTATGGGAGCACAAATTGGGAATTAGCTATTGCCGTCTCATTTATTGCATCCCCATCACTCTTACTTTATAACTATTTATTTTGGTTTACTTTACCATTTTCTTTGGTTTACATAACTTTTATTGCGGGCCACTTAAACTGATCGTCTTTTATTTGTGATTTTTATTCGTTTTGTTACATAAAGCCTTTGTTTTATATATATATATATTTTTTTTTTGGGGGGGGGGAGGTTCAATATTTATATTTATTTTTTATTTACTGGTTCTATTGCCATAATTTATTTCTATATATGATGCAAACAGTTTATTATTTCGTTTATAATGTTCCGAACATTTATATATATTTAAATTACCAATTTATCTGTTGCCATTTTTGGTTTAGATATTTTGCTTAATTGATCTTATTTCTTTCACCCTTTTCCTTATCACTTATTTACATATTTGTTATGCTTACCAGTATTATATTATCTTTTAACTTTTAACATTTTCTGTTGCTTGTATACGTCTTCTTCTGCTTCAATCTTTTTATTTTCCTACAGCTTGCAAAAGTCTTCCTCCTAAATCTAGTTTCTTATATCCATTTCTACTTCTTCTCTTCCTCTTCTCCTCTTTATCTTCCTCCTCTTTACCTTCCTCCTCTTTATCTTCCTCCTCTTTACCTTCCTCCTCTTTATCTTCCTCCTCCGCTTTTCGTTACTCAGACGGCCCCGCTTAAGCGCCTCGTCAGGATAGTTGGGCCTCTTCGTCATCGTGTTTACCCAAGGAATTAGGATTAAATAGATGCTGGTAATTACGGCTGCTTCTGCATGAGGCTTTTCTTTCAGCTTTATGTATTCTATTTTATTTTTTTCATGGATTTGGGACGCCAGAAAACAAGGAGAAATCCATCTCGTGATTCTATCTTTAAACTCGTGATGAACGCAGATGTTTATTTTTGCGTATATACGTATTATTAATTGTAATTTGTTAATGTGTCTGTATGTATCTTAGTTGTTGTTGATTCTTATTATGTGAGAGCAATAATATATACGTGATTAAAGGAGAAATATAACATATAATATGAACAAAAATCAAGGCCGACAATTCCTGGCCGTTTTGGACGGGACTTTCAGAAATTCTTTATAAAAAGTCGCTCATTTTTCCAATAAAAGAGCTATCTTCTTCCCGACAGTCACATTGCCCGCAGAATTTTATATAATAACATTTCGTTTATAAACAATTAGTATCTATTATATTTTTTAAGCTAAAGACTGAGGAAGAAAAAGTCAGTTGAAGTGACGAGCGCGCGGTCCTGGCGGCCCACTTCATGCGAGTTGCGCTGGAGTTGGCCCCAAGACTTACTGAGCTATGATTGGCCGGAGCCATCCCGAGCTGCTCACCCATTGGTTGTGGTGCTCCTGGTCTCGACCCTGATTGGCGGAGAGCCAGTTGGTGGCGGCAGGGTGGCGGGTGCTCCGTCGACCCGACCTAGAGATTCAGACATCGGCGGCTGGTATTCTTGTTAGCCTGAGGAAAACTGTAAACAAAATTGGACATATATCGTTTGTATTATATTTTTTATTGGTAAATATTGTCTCAATATTTGTGATAGTTTATGATGATTATTTTGAGTCAAGAAAATCACTCATTGTTGCAATCGCTACAACAGTAGCTTGGTTTTAGCTGTCTCTCTTGCTTAGAAAATCTCGAAGCCGCCTAAGCGGTGATGATTTTGAAACTTAAACGGGAAATAATTCACTGCAAAATTGGACAAGTAAGATTATGTCTCTAATATGGCATTAGAAAAATAGTGACTTTTTTCCAGTATGCAATGAAAGGCAAGAAAAAATAATCATCGAATTTTCAAAAAATATAACTTTAACCTTTGAACATT
This sequence comes from Procambarus clarkii, assembly GCF_020424385.1. Classification (NCBI taxonomy): domain Eukaryota; kingdom Metazoa; phylum Arthropoda; class Malacostraca; order Decapoda; family Cambaridae; genus Procambarus; species Procambarus clarkii. Next base: position 7,673 of record NW_025570905.1, read on the forward strand.
TCACACGTTTTTATACGAATGATTGTTTATATATATATATATATATATATATATTATATATATATATATATATGTAAAACATTACATACACACAAATACACAATGAATGTATGCATTTATGAATGTATGTATGTATGAATGTATGTATGTATGAATGTATGTATGCATGTATGTATGTATGTATGTATGTATGTATGTATGTATGTATGTATGTATGTATGTATGTATGTATGTATGTATGTAAGTATGTATGTATGTATGAATGTATGTATGTATGTACGTATTACGAAGGTATGCAAAGTGCCTACATACATTCATACATACATATACCCCCATATAATGAACACGATATCCGACGCTTTAAATATTTACGAGAAGTAAGATGTAGGTTAGAGGAGCAGCAAGCGATGAGAGCTGACATGGAAGCTGGACACGCCGGACATGTTCCACTCACGAATTTGACGGATGACCCGGCCTAGGGTGATTTATCTCCGTGTTTTGTTGACAGTCCGCGACGTGCACACAAGTGATCAATGTTAGCCATCCGTCAACCCTTGGCTGCTTCCACCGATGGACTCTGATTCAATGTTTAAAGCTTTGATCAATTCTCTTGCTATTCGACGCTCTCTCTCTCTCTCTCTCTCTCTCTCTCTCTCTCTCTCTCTCTCTCTCTCTCTCTCTCTCTCTCTCTCTCTCTCTCTCTCTCTCTCTCTCTCTCTCTCTCTCTCTCTCTCTTTCACATAGTTTATTTAATAAAACTTGTAAAAAGTTTCCGTAGTTACCAAATGTTAATATACACTTGACCCTTATGTCTGGTATTTGTTGAGTTGCGCTTGTTTCAAAGATATTTTCAGAACGTACTGATAAATATTTTCTATATATTAACCACCTGTGTTTATAGGTTAAAATTGAGGAAAAAAACAGTTTAAGTGAAAAAATTATATGTTCTGACATCTCTCGAGAGAAACAAGAAGTAAAACAAGATTTACATAAATCCACGAGCAGAATACAACATATGAAACCTCAAAGGTTTCTCAACTGGTAAATACACCATATATACTCACTGTATGAACGCTCCTCATCGTATATATTACATATATGCTTCCCAACGTATATACTCATTGTATATACGCTTCACAGCGAAAATGTAACGAGAGCTTCCTTTAGTCCTGAATTATATTCAGGACTAAACTATACTTGATGGCTGATCAGTAAGTGTAGTGGTGGGCTTAATAACCCTCCAGAGGTTGGCAAGCCTCAAGCCCAAAACTAACCCATATTGCTCACACAGCTGACACAGAGCTATGGTAATTACCCTATAGGTAAGAAGTAGCAATTACAAAAGGCATCTCCTACGAGAAGTAGCTACTTTGAAGGTCAGCTCCCATAAGAACCAGCTAACACGAGGGCCAGATAATACAAGAGGCAGCTACAAGAAGAGCCGCCTACTACGACGGCCAGCTCCTCCTCGTGCGAGCTGCCACAAAAGCCAGATATCTCGAATACCAGCTACCACAAAATTCAGCTATCATAAGTACCAGCTACCACAAAATCCAGCTATCATAAGTACCAGCTACCACAAAATCCAGCTATCTTAAGTACCAGCTACCACAAAATCCAGCTATCATAAGTACCAGCTACCACAAAAGCCTGCTATCTCGAATACCAGCTACCACAAAAGCCAGCTATCTCGAATACCAGCTACCACAAAAGCCAGCTATTTTAAGTACCAGCTACCACAAAAGCCAGCTATTTTAAGTACCAGCTACCACAAAATCTAGCTATCTCTAACACCAGCTGCCACAAGAGCCAGCTAACACGAGTGCCAGATAATGGAGAAATATCTACGACAATCGCTGGCTACTATAGCAGTGAGTGATATAATATTCACCAGTATGCCAGTCTCTCACTGCTGCTGTAGTGCCCAAAGTGAAGTATCTATAAAACTCTTGAATAACTATGTTGCGATTTCACTACCACAACGTAAACATTGAAGAGCTGCATGAAAGTTATATATGTGTAACGTGCGGGGTGGGGGCCAACAGCCTATATTGTATATGGATCAGGGGAGTCTGCAACTATATATGTATATATATATATATATATATATATATATATATATATATATATATATATATATATATATATATATATATATATATATATATATATATATATATATATATATATATATATATATATATATATATATATATACATTTTGTCATGTACTGTCTGTCTGTCTGTCTCTCTCTCTCTCTCTCTCTCTCTCTCTCTCTCTCTCTCTCTCTCTCTCTCTCTCTCTCTCTCTCTCTCTCTCTCTCTCCTCTCTCTCTCTCTCTCTCTCTCTCTCTCTCCCCCTCTCTCTTACGCACTGACGTGGTGTCAACCAGTCTAATGAGAAGAGGGATATAATGTGGAAAAATAATAATGTTAAAGAAAGAGAGAGAGAGAGAGAGAGAGAGAGAGAGAGAGAGAGAGAGAGAGAGAGAGAGAGAGAGAGAGAGAGAGAGAGAGAGAGAGAGAGAGAGAGAGAGAGAGGGAGAGAGAGAGAGAGAGTAAAGCAGCTTGGAGCAAGATAAAACCTTGGCCTTGACACTGGTTGGCGAGGGGGAATATGGAGGTGTTCAGCAGCACGCACTGCCACCTGTAATGACGGTGATAGTGCCACCAGGCATGGCAGAGAGGAGGGCCCGTGCGTGTGTGTGTGTGTGTGTGTGTGTGTGTGTGTGTGTGTGTGTGTGTGTGTGTGTGTGTGTGTGTGTGTGTGTGTGTGTGTGTGTATCGAAGGGTCCGTTTTAACTAACAATCTTCTTCCACACGACTTTCTCACCGCTTATTCCTTCTTCCCCGTTTTCCTCCTTTTCCTCTTCCTCTTCCTGCTCCTGGTCCTCCTCCCCTTCCTCTTCCTCCTCCTCCTCCTCCCTGTGCAAGGGGCCCCTCAGCTCAACCCCTACCACCACCACCCCGCCGCTCTTGCAGCACCACCCACACCACGGGTTAACGGTACCCTTGCAAAACAATAATGGCGTCATTCCATAACAAAAGTACCGAGTTTCCTTGTGATATTTCCTTTTTTACGCAAAAGGAAATGAGAGAATCAATTTGCAAACACCCACGAAAATTCACAATTATTTATCGTTTAATTTAAAGTCTTATATTCTCTATACCTTGTTTTACGCCCTTCGTCCTCTCTCTCTCTCTCTCACACAGACACTTCTTTCTCCCCGATAAAATTAATATCCCAGTGAGAGACCCTACAGGAAGATTAACATGCCACCACCTCGACCCGGGGCCAGCAGCTCTCCTAAAGATGACATCCATATCCCGACATCAATAAGACGATGTTATGCAACGGATAACGTAGGTGCTGTTGAGCCGTCCGTGGAACCCAGACGCTGTTGCTCGCCTCCGTGGACGGACCGGCCGCTGTGAATCATAGCTGACTCTCTGCTCGTTCCTCTTGCTGCAGCGAGGGCGTTCTTCTCTCACTCTCGAATGCGTTCTTCTCCCACTCTCGAGGGCGTCATTTTCCCTCATATAGTGTGTTCTTCTACCACTCTCGAGTGCGTCATTCTCCCTCACACGAGTGCGTTATACTCTCACACCCACACTCTTAAAATGCATTTGTTAATCTAATTATAATTTCTTTTGGGAACGCATTCCTTTCACGGGCCAACAAATATTCTTCAACCACTACATACACGCACCATTCGGCCAATTGCGCTTCCATACATGAACTGGCTGTGTTCAACCGTTTGTAAAATGCATTTAATAACATACACAACAGAAGCTATACTAAAGCGGCAAAGACACGTAATTTTATGTAGGACTACACGAGTCTTATGTTACATGGACATCGAGATGAACTAAGTCAACACATAAGTGTATATGTGCATTATGCGGTTCATGTACACACTGGGTGTATCTCAGATCAAGACACACAAGGAGTCCTTATACACACACACACTGACCAGTTTCTAGAACACACACAGCGACCCAAACCAAACAAACTTTGAACATGCATGTAGAGGAGTGGCTGCGTGTCCTTCATCTCCCTGTGAATATATCTCTTCATATACACACCTGCACACACACACACACACACACACACACACACACACACACACACACACACACACACACACACACACACACACACACACACACACACACACACACACACACACATACCCACACATTAGCTATGAGGAGAGACTACGAGAACTAAACCTCACGTTGCTAGAAGAAAGTAGAAGAAAGAAGAGTTAGGGAAGACATGATCACCATATAGACAACTCTCAGATGAATTGGTAGGGTAGATAAAGACGGTTTATTTAACGTAGGGGACACACGCACAAGGGGACCCCGGTGGAAATTGAATACCCAAATGATCCACAGAGACATTATAAAAAACATTTTTAGTGTCAGAGTAGTTAAATGTATTGGACTAGGCAGTGAGAGATGTGATGGAGGCTCCATACACACAATTTAAAACGTAGATATGATAGAGCCCAGTAGGCTCAGGCTTCTGTATACCAGTTGACTAAGGGTTGAGAGTTGGGTTGAGACAGGCCTCTCAACCCAAAAAAACATGCCAAAAAAAACGAATATCAAGCCCTACAAGGATAATTAGGTAATTACAAGCCGATAAATGCAAGCTTATAAGGAGAGGAGGCACATTCACATAGATGTAAACAGTCTGGATACATCCTAAGTTCAGCATCACAGACTCTGAAAATAAGGTATTGATCAGTTAGGGGGAAGCGAGATGAAGGCATCAGCTCTGATCTATCTACGGTAGAAACAAGCATTATTTTGTCTCTTAATGATACCTGGTCGACGACCGGGCCGTGGGGACGCTAAACCCCGAAAACACCTCAAGGTAACCTCAAAGTATATTCGTTTTAGATGATATCGGCGCGTTCTGAAAGTTTATTGATTCAATTCAGTTCATGCATACAAAAGTCGTGTGCTATATATATATATATATATATATATATATATATATATATATATAATATATATATATATATATATATATATGTATATATATATATATATATATATATATATATATATATATATATATATATATATATATATATATATATATATATTATATATATATATATATATATAATTAATTTATGGCTACTGATCATATGATTTTGTTAACAAGACCATCAACTGGAAGTGCTGCTTACTCGGGCTGGATATATAAACATGATTCTCAGAGGCTAAAAATTGGAATTACTTATCTTGGCTCTCCAATTTGTTGCGTTCGACGTTCGCGATAAGTCACCTCCTGTCCACCAATTATCACCAATTCATTTTGCTACCGACTTTCTCCCAATTTCCAGAGCATATTATTTGTTCTTTCGGCCAGAGGTAACTTCTGAAATAAATCATGCCAATTTTTTTAACGTTAATTTCCACTTATGATAAGGGGCCGTTTAAGGTATACTAAAGTGCGGTGATTATTTATTACAGGGTTGAATACGCAATAATTCAACGCGAAGCTCCAGTCGTGTCCATTATTATAAAGATTGACAGGGTGCTTGGCTTTGGATGCGGCCGAACAAGAACGAACCCGACGAGAGCTAAAGACCAATTTACGGTCATCAGGTTAAAGACAATCACCTCTAATGGCACAATTATTTCACCGCTGGTGTTGTCGAATGAACTATTGCAGGGCTTTCATGCAATGCCTACGCTCTTTTGCTAGCACTTTTTTCCTAGCTTAACACACTTTGGCGTATTATACGCAAATCATACGACGTTTGTTTGATAATATTCGTTCGTTATGGGCTTCGTGAGACACATTTGGTGTGATATCAACCCCCAGATCTTTCTTATGTGTGTGTGTGTTTATATTTACATTTTGTGCCTGCAGAATCGATCTATTAGCTCTTAAATCCCGCCTTTCTAACTAATCTATTTTTGCTCTATTATGTCTACTATATATATTTCTCTCTAACACACGCACACACACACAAAGCAGTCAGTAGTAGCTGTATAGCTCCCAGGTACCTAGTTATTGCTAGGTGAACAGGTGAATCAATGTGAAAGAAACTCTGCCCATTTGTTTCTTTCCCGGCTGGGAATCAAACACGGTCCCCTTAGGACTTCGACCCTTGAGCGCTGTTCACTTAGCCACGAGGCCCACGAGTATGTGAGTGTGTGTGTGTGTGTGTTGTCAACAGTACGAATGTGTGCAAGAACTTACGAGTCGTAAATAGTAAATATGATTTCTGACCTTTCCTCTGCACATGTTCCGGGTAATATGTGCTCCCATCAATGATGGGATGTAATGAGCGAAATAATTACTCACAGCCCCATCAATACTGATACCGCTCCCTTCACTGGTTCTCGTGATGATAAGCTCTATTCAAGCTGAATATCAAAGATTAGTGGCGTATATACGCCACTAATCAGTCGAGCATTTATTTCGCGTCATTGGCTAAAGCGTAAGATTCACGACATATTCAAAGTAAAGTTTGTATATAATATATATATATATATATATATATATATATATATATATATATATATATATATATATATATATATATATATATATATATATATATATATATGTATATGCTGTATCAGGGGTGGCTCAATAGTGACTTTACTCTAATACCATGAATTATTTAATATAATATACGTTAGTATAAAATATAATAATTAAAAATAAAGTAATTCAATACAAATCAGATAATAAAATACAGTACAAATAATATTATAAAATGCAATATATAAAAAATATTACAAAACAAGATACAACTAAAATAATACAATATAATACAATACAAATACAATACTACAAAAATATACAAATAAAATAATACAATACAATACAATACAAATAAAATAATACAATACAATACAATACAAATAAAATAATACAATAAAATATTTTAGTGATGGGATGATTAATTGGAATCGAGAGAAAATTATGATGATTTCATATTCCTGAACCGATTCTTTAACATTTTTTATCAAAATTAATTTGCAAGGTACCTTAGAAAAACCTTAGAGATACACCTGTTGTTACCTCACAATTTAAGAGTCAAGGGTTTCAAATATGAATAGTTATTTTCTTATTCATTTATACATGCATGCATTATGAAGGTTAAAGACTGATTTTTTAGTTTAAATTAAATATGAATCTTGTTTTAATTGAATTATCATTGTAATGTAATGTTATTTGAAAAAAGGATTTAAAATATTAGTGTTGTTATTTATATATAACATGTTCACCTGTGATTGGCGCTGTAATGTTTTCAGTGTTTCTTGTGTTTTATGGACTGAAGATCACTTTTTGAGTAAAAATGAATTAAATGTTTTAATTGAGCTAGTATTGGAATATTAACTTTATTGTTTAATAGACAATTAAAGCACTCATATCTGCATGTTTAATGGAATAGTTTCACTTTTCCGGTTTTCCAGTAGAGTAAGCTGGATTTACCAACTTTATTCTTTTCTTAACTCATTCTATTATAATATTAATACATTTACTATGCTTATAATATAAATCAATAAGTTTTCCAAACTAAAGTACGGAAATTTTCCGACTAATTTGTATCCAAGACTCTTTGAAAAGAATCAGATTTCAAAATTGCATTAGAATCGATACTTTTGAGTGGAATCGGCATCGGTATCGTTAGAAATTATTGTATCGTGTCATCACTAATTTTAGTATTCAATTTTAGAATAAAAATAAATTAAATCAAATAGTATTATTGTAAAGTTACTTTTTGGCCTCTCAGTATGTATAAATTATTATTGTTATATTGTTACTTGTGCTGTTTCAGCTTCTCTCGCCACTTAAGTGCTGCTCGTTCTGTTATATTAAACATAACAGCAACCAATTTATCTATTAATCAATTCAACAAACCATTAAGCAATTGGCAGATAACTTCTTGTTTTCCTGCTTCCAATTTATCCAATTTAAATTTATTGCCAATATAGCTCGCACATTTCGGGAATTTTTAATGACAAAATATATCAATTATGATAATTTGGGTGTAATAGATCTTGCATAATTGCTAGTGAATGTTTACCTCGTCCATGCCACTATAGCTGTCCACACGAGGCGATGTAGGCTAAACCCGTATAATTTTCGATGAGTACAAGAGTAGCCTCGACTTCATTTACCACAACGTACAAAATCCATCGTACTAACCTAGCAAGACACGTACGTACCTAAGCCACCCACCTAATCTACCACGCAGCCGATGCATTGCAAACGAGGATGTTTTGCGAGCCGCTACTTTACATAGAACGTTGCATTTGATACGTTGGTTACCATAACGTGCCAGAATGTTGTATTAGTTGAGAGGACGAGTTGTTATTATTTACTTGACTTTACTTTACTCAGAGTTCCCTTTACTCAGGGTTTACTTTACTCCAAGTTTACTCTACTCTGAGGTTACTTTAATCAGAATTTACTCTAATTTGAGTTTATTTTAGTCGTAGTTTACGAAAGTTTTATTGATCTTCATTGTTATTTTCTTTGCTACTTGTGTTGTTACTGGTGATGCTGTTCTTTAATCTTATTATTCTGCTTACCCTGTTCTTAATCTTTACTCATTCTGAAATGTTCTTTTGTACTCATTCTTCTCACTCTCTTATTCTTTATCTCGTCTCCATAATATCTTATTGTTAATCTCTTATTAATCTTCGTAGTCTATTTAGTTTTTAGTTGTGTTTTTAATCATGATAATTGTACAATAATAATTGTCTCCTTATTAATATGCATTTTTCTAATCTCATAATTATTTTCTTCTTAATCTTTGTTTGACTTCTTTGTATATTTTCTCATTCTTAAGCTTTCCATTTTTCCTATTACTAATTTTATAGTTGCAAGAGTACTATTACTTCAGTCTTTGCTCCTTACCACTGGTATCTACTTCTGTCTTTGTTACCTACAACTAGTATCTACTTTTGTCTTTGCAACCTACAATTTGTATCTACTTCTGTCTTTGTTATCTGCCACTATTGTCTACTTCTAATACCACTAGTATCTAATTCTAATACTAGTTCTGCTACTTCATTATATGTACTACTACTACTATTACTACACCTACTGCTACTTATGTTTCTACTACTTCTAATATTAAGACTTCCACGAAGGCCAAATTCTCTCAGGGTGTTGTTCGGAAGATCTAACTGCTACCTAACACACTTTCTTCTTTATTTCTTATTAACCCTTGCAAGATCTTGAGCTTGCGCTCTCATAGGGTCATGGCAAGTCTACAAGCAATATTACCACCTCTCTGCTGGTACCGCTCGCCTGCTCACTCTTGTAGATTTATCAGTAACCCCTCGGTTTTAGGCGGGTCAATTAGTGAGGCCTGGAAACGCAATATACAGAGCTAGAGGTCGGCTAGCGGCGTAACGTGGATGGGCCTGGAACGACAGAGGAGTGGGCTTGGAACGACAGAGGAATGGGCCTGGAACGACAGAGGACAGAGGAGTGGGCCTGGAACGACAGGAGAGTGGGGGAAGGGGGCGGGGGTCAGAGAAGCGTCCTGGAAGGGTAGCTGCGTGTGTGTCACCGGATGGAGCTGGAGAGAGGACAAGGGTGGTGGTGGTGATGTCAAGGGCGGGAGAG
>NW_025570906.1:0-13674 GCF_020424385.1 Procambarus clarkii
ACGTTGTTGATGTGACGATGTGTTATGAATTTTGTGGCTAGCTCCTCAAGATTGTAACTTGCTTAGATAAATAAATTGTGTGTTCAGTCCCTGAACCCATTATGTGATAAATTAACTAAACTAAAAACTATAGTCTGTCGACGAAGCCTGAACTGCATAATGTAAATAGGGATTAACCAGAAAAAGATATAGGTGAAGAATAACATCAGGTAACTGCGTTAATTACAATATTAAATCAAACTAACATTGATTTTCAAAAGGTTGTATATTTTTCATTAATGGAGAGCATCAGCCAAGAAGCCTTCTTTAAAATATGAATATCTTTCCTCACCCAATAAGATCTAATCTCTGAATAAAACGCAAAAAACGACTTGATTGTAACCTATCCACCGCTGCCCATTGGATGGGGGAGAGGGGGTTATGTGTAGGATAAACAAATCAATTGTGACACTAGCCCTCCATATATGTCAGTTGCTTAAATTATAAACTGTACTTGTGGTCGGTCTCGAGCCCATTGTTGATTTGACAATGTGCATTGACTTTTGTAACTAGCTTATCAAGATTATAACTTCCTTGGCTATATGAATTGTGGGGCTCAGTCCCTGAGCCCATTATGCGCCTCTGTAACACTCCACTATCGCCCATAGGATGGGTATGGGGTGCATAATAAATGAACTAAAATAAGCTCTGCCTTTTTGATAACATATACAATTATAAGCTTTATTTGTGAATCTCAATTAATTAAGCAATATATCACAGAGCCTGTAGGGTTCGGTGAGATGAGCGAAGAGACATGGGAGATTTCACATAAGTACAGTACATGGTAGTTTAAGTAGCGAACGCATGTCAACGAATAACGAGTATATATTTTTTTTTTGTTTTTGTTTTTGTTTTTGAGATATATAAAAGAGTTTTTACATTCTTGTACAGCCACTAGTACGCGTAGCGTTTCGGGCAGGTCCCTGGAATACGATCCCCTGCCGCGAAGAATCGTTGTTACAACCAAGTACACATTTTACTGTTGCGTTAAACAGAGGCTACAGTTAAGGATTTGCGCCCAGTAAATCCTCCCCGGCCAGGATACGAACCCATGACATAGCGCTCGCGGAACGCCAGGCGAGTGTCTTACCACTACACCACGGGGACTATAACAACACTATTGTCCTATGAAGTCGATTTAACTTCCAAACATATATTTTTTTAATAAATGTTAAATGTTTTCTGGCTAGCTATGTTAGATTTTATTAAAAATACGTATTCTACTTGTTAACATTATAATTTAAATTTGTGATAATTTGTGCAGAGAAGTGCGACAACTGGATATGCCAACAAACACTTTCCAAACAACGATATATCTTGGATAAGTCGTTCCACAACATTGACGCTTGGACCGTCGACTTCCTTTGATGCTACTTATTTACTTATTTCATAATGAAATTATATTAGTTTGGAGTAAATATATGTTTTCTCATGTTCTGCATTCAGCACCCACATTATAGTAAATATACCATATTACTTCATTACTTAAATAATGCTAGGAGGGTTTGAGTAGCTTTGGGTCTTTAGTGGACAGAATCTCCAATAGATGGGGCGAGAGTCGCTCCCTCTCTCTCGCCCGAGCATTGTCGAAACTTAATTTAAAATTGATATATCTTTGTTCTCGAACATGATATATTTCATTTGGTGAAATAATAATAATGTTCATATCTCGGTCTTTCTGGAGGCATATAAGATTTTAGGCTTTATTAGCGTATCTTTGATAATTATACAATATATCGGCAAGTGCGTAGGCGTCTGCACTCCATGCCCGACAAGCTACTGAGCGCTACTATAAAAACATATGTATCTTCACTTGAGCTATAAATATGTCTATTGTAATGTATTGAAAATGAAGCTCTTATTTCTATCTTGCTTAAGACATATAAAACATTTGTGTTTATTAACGAATTTACGTGAAATAAACATTGATCTGAGAGAGAGTTGCTCTGTCGTTCAGTCTGTACGGGGTGGGAGCTCCATAATTTTTAAAATACATGTATCTTCATTAGAACTTTAAATATGTCTATGGTAAAGTGTTTAAAGTGAAGCTTATATGTCTGCCTTTCTTGAGACATATAAAACATATATGTTTATTAACGAATTCACGTGAAATAAACATTGTTCTGAGAGAGAGTTGCTCGGTCGATCAATCTGTCCGGGGTTAAAGCTCGGCTATTATAAAAGTACACGTATCTTCGCTTTAAATTTAAATATGCCCATGGTAAGGTATTTAGAATGAAGCTTATATTTCTATCTTTCTTGTGACATATAAAACTCTTACGTTTATTAAGGAATCTGTGTGAAATAGGCATGGTTCTGAGATGAATGCTGCGGTTTTCGAGCTCGACGCGCGGCAATGGACGCCTTAAACATCCAGTGGGTGTTATTGGACCCTATACCCATTTTATTTGTGGTTGGAGCCCCATACCCATTCTATGGGTGGTTGGAGCCCCATACCCATCCTGTGGGTTGTAGTGGACGCCATACTCATCCTGTGGGTGGTATTGGACCCCATACCCTTCCTGTGGGTGGATGTGATCCCCATACTCATCCTGTGGGTGGATGTGACCCTCATACCCATCCTGTGGGTGGTATTGGACCCCTTTCCCACCTAACAGGCGGTAGGTGACAATATACCCATCCTAGCTATAGTTGGTATAGTAGACACAATACCGTCCTGTTTGCAGTAGTTTACCCCATAGACATTCAAATGTAACATCGTTTTCTGTTAGCGTTCCTACAAAACATTCTTTAAAGATTTTTAAAGCCAAACTATGGTATATAATATTGATTGGTGAAGCACTGTTATTCTATGTAATAATTTATAGTGCTTATTATAATTTACTAAGAACAACTAATATTTCTCAAAACAAAACTACGAGCCTTCAATAGGATATAGCTGATCTGTAATATTATAAGAGCATGGACAACAGTAGGTAAATTTCACAACCCATGTGGGACCTGAAGACTACTGAGTGAGGCAAGACTGCTGAGTGAGGCAAGACTGCTGAGTGAGGCAAGACTGCTGGGTGAGGCAAGACTGCTGAGTTGAACAAGACTGCTGGGTGAGACAAGACTGTTGAGTGAGGCAAGACTGCTGAGTAAGGCAAGACTGCTGAGTGAGGCAAGACTGCTGGGTGAGACAAGACTGCTGGGTGAGACTGGACTGCTGAGTGAAACAAGACTGCTGAGTGAGGCAAGACTGCTGGGTGAGGCAAGACTGCTGGGTGAGGCATGACTGCTGGGTGTGTTGGAAATTTCCAACACTAATACAATTCTATTGTATTATTAAAAACTTGTATTAAAATATACTAATTACTGTAGTTACTAAAATTTACTAACAGTGATGTTCACATGAACTAACTTTTATATCTGTATAAGGATGCTGGAATTCTTACGAAACCAAGCACCAGTATTGCGTCAGATTATACCTAGTTAAACACATTTATATCCAGTGTGTTAGAGAATTGAATGTGATTCTCTAAAATCATCAGTATTCCGTGTGATAATTATTTATGGATAACATAACTCCCAAATAATTCCAAATCGAGAGTTTTTAGTTACAATTGTTATCAAGTAATAATTTTACCGTCACGCGTGAATGCCATGGAGAAAACTAAAATCTTCTCCATTTCTTGTTTACTACCATAAGACGAGAAAGTAATAATATTTAATTCCCTAGAATTACAACACAGTCTTTATTAAAGCATTTCAGCCACAATTGTGCGAAATAATATTATTCGTGATAAATAATTTCTGTGGCGAATGCGGGACGCTAGCGGGAGAGGGAAGAGAAGCCATTGTTGTCGGTTTGGACGAGACGCCTGAGTGCGGCGTGAAGTCTCGTGTTGCGGACTTGAGCAACAAGGTCTTGGTGTCAGAATCTGAGACACGTGACGTTGAAGTTATCAGCAGGAATTACCCTGGTACTCAACATAGAACTAGTTTATATTGTTCTACGTGATCTGCAGTGACCGGCCAACTAATAACGCGTCGACATTCAAGCCAAGCTATCAACCACGTGTACGCCATTGCGAGAGTTGGAGCTTGGGACGCGGTTTCGGCAAGCTTCAACATAATCTGTACCCCTTAGCTAAGTATATAATTCCCTTTTGATGCATCATTAGAGATTGTATATGTCGAGGCAGCTTGTCGTTAGATCGAGCGACTTTAACAAAACCCATGTTAGCACCATAACTAATTTGTTTTTCCATTTTCATGAATATAGATATTTCTGTAGCCTAGTTCAATGCTACGTAATATCCCTTAAATTACAGCTCGCATGTGAAGAGTCCACGAGATGTTACCTTACTCCGCGTTATTCATCTCCCAGTTTTTCTACGAGGAATTCCGGAGATCCCGAGGATGAGTCGTAAATGATGTCATTGAAATCGTCTTAAAGCTAAGACCTTTCGTATTCATTTATTTACTTTAAAATTCATTACTTCTATATTCTAATATTTAATTGGATGCTGATCATGTACACTGGAGATAATACGTGTTTATTAGAATGATTAATTTCTGATGTTAATGATCTTTATAATTACTGGTGCTAATCTTCTATAGATTTCTTTAATTTGGTCATAAGATTAGTTATTACACAATGAATTGGTGCACGAACCACTCTAGTTCCTAGACGTATATGAAGTTCTAGCAATAACCCCCCAATGTAGGTGTTTGAGGCTTTGATTCAAGTTAATTATCTATACAGCTCATTAATTATTTAAGTGATTATACTTCCTAATATTTGCCATAGACACTGGTTCTTTCTGGAGTTTCTAATGATCACTTTTTATTAGTTTCCCTCTTTTCTCAAAAGCGGGTGCTCCATCGTAATTGATTTCATTATTTTAATAATTAAATAAATAGAGTCAAGCCCCAAATATCCCACAGGGTGAGGCAAGACTGCCGGATGAGACAAGACTGCTGAGTGAGGCATGATTTCTGGGTGAGGCAAGACTGCTGTGTGAGGCATGACTGCTGGGTGAAGCAAGACTCCTGGGTGAGGAAAAACTGCCAGGTGAGGCAAGACTGCTGAGTGAGGCAAGACTGCTGAGTGAAGCAAAACTGCTGGGTGAGGCATGACTGCTGGGTGAGGTATGATAAATGGGTCAGGCATACACTGATTGGTGAGGCATGACTGCCGGGTGAGGAGTGCATGCTGGGTGAGGCATGACTGCTGAGTGAGGCATGACTGTTGGGTGAGGCATGACTGCTGGGTGAGGCATGACTGCTGGGTGAGGTATGACTGCTGGGTAAGGCAAGTCTGCTGGGTGAGGCATGACTCCTGAGTGAAGCAAGACTGCTGAGTGAGGCAAGACTGCTGGGTGAGGCAAAAATGCTGGGTGAGACATGACTGCTGAGTGAAACAAGACTGCTGGGTGAGACAAGACTGTTGAGTGAGGCAATACTGCTGAGTAAGGCAAAACTGCTAGGTGAGGCAAGACTGCTGGGTGAGACAAGACTGCTGGGTGAGACTGGACTGCTGAGTGAGACACTACTGCTGAGTGAGGAAAGACTGCTGGGTGAGGCAAGACTGCTGGGTGAGGCAAGTCTGCTGAGTGAGGCATGACTGCTGAGTGAGGCAAGACTGCTGGGTGAGGAAAGACTGCTGGGTGAGATACGACTGCTGAGTGTGGCACGACTGCTGGGTGAGGCAAGACTGCTCAGTGAGGCAAGACTGCTCAGTGAGGCAAGACTGCTGGGTGAGGCATGACAGCTGAGTGAAGCAAGACAGCTGAGTGAGGCAAGACTGCTGGGTTAGGCAAGACTGCTGGGTGAGGCATGACTGCTGAGTGAAGCAAGACTGCTGAGAGAGGCAATACTGCTGGGTGAAGCAAGACTGCTGGGTGAGGCAAGACTGCTGGGTGAGGCAAGACTGCTGAGTGAGGCATGACTGCTGGGAGAGGCAAGACTGCTGGGTGAGACAAGACTGCTGGGTGAGGCAAGAATGCTGGGAGAGGCATGACTGCTAGGTGAGGCAAGAATGCTGGGTTAGGCATGACTGCTGAGTGAGGCATGACTGCTGAGTGAGGCATGACTGCTGAGTGAGGCATGACTGCTGAGTGAGGCAAGACTGCTGGGTGAGGCAAAACTGCTAGGTGAGGCATGACTGCTGAGTGAGGCATGACTGCTGAGTGAGGCATGACTGCTCGATGAGGCCAGACTGCTGAGTGAGGCATGACTGCTGAGTGAGGCAAGACTGCTGGGTGAGGCATAACTGCAGGGTGAGACAAGACTGCCGAGTGAGTCAAGACTGCTGGGTGAGGCAAGACTGCTGAGTGAGGCAAGACTGCTGGGTGAGGCATGACTGTCGAGTGAGGCAAGACTGCCGGGTGAGGCAAGACTGCTGGGTGAGGCATGACTGCTGGGTGAGGCAAGACTGCTGGGTGAGACAAGACTGCCTGGTACAACCCGTTCTCACACAAGACAGCACATATATGACTTAATGCTTAAAGTCAATATGTTGAATATGAATTAGTAAATATGTGATATATTCCCAGTTACTTTTTTTACCAAGGCCCAAACTCTTCCTCACGTACCAATTTACGTGTCACAGTACCCGTCCGTCAACATAGATAGCAGAATATTCGTGATTGGTTCAATTATAAGGAAAATTGTAGTTTTCAGGTCCCACATGGGTTGTGAAATTTACCTACTGTTGTCCATGCTCTTATAATATTACAGATCAGCTATATCCTACTGAAGGCTCGTAGTTTTGTTTTGAGAAATATTAGTTGTTCTTAGTAAATTATAATAAGCACTATAAATTATTACATAGAATAACAGTGCTTCACCAATCAATATTATATACCATAGTTTGGCTTTAAAAATCTTTAAAGAATGTTTTGTAGGAACGCTAACAGAAAACGATGTTACATTTGAATGTCTATGGGGTAAACTACTGCAAACAGGACGGTATTGTGTCTACTATACCAACTATAGCTAGAATGGGTATATTGTCACCTACCGCCTGTTAGGTGGGAAAGGGGTCCAATACCACCCACAGGATGGGTATGAGGGTCACATCCACCCACAGGATGAGTATGGGGATCACATCCACCCACAGGAAGGGTATGGGGTCCAATACCACCCACAGGATGAGTATGGCGTCCACTACAACCCACAGGATGGGTATGGGGCTCCAACCACCCATAGAATGGGTATGGGGCTCCAACCACAAATAAAATGGGTATAGGGTCCAATAACACCCACTGGATGTTTAAGGCGTCCATTGCCGCGCGTCGAGCTCGAAAACCGCAGCATTCATCTCAGAACCATGCCTATTTCACACAGATTCCTTAATAAACGTAAGAGTTTTATATGTCACAAGAAAGATAGAAATATAAGCTTCATTCTAAATACCTTACCATGGGCATATTTAAATTTAAAGCGAAGATACGTGTACTTTTATAATAGCCGAGCTTTAACCCCGGACAGATTGATCGACCGAGCAACTCTCTCTCAGAACAATGTTTATTTCACGTGAATTCGTTAATAAACATATATGTTTTATATGTCTCAAGAAAGGCAGACATATAAGCTTCACTTTAAACACTTTACCATAGACATATTTAAAGTTCTAATGAAGATACATGTATTTTAAAAATTACGGAGCTCCCACCCCGTACAGACTGAACGACAGAGCAACTCTCTCTCAGATCAATGTTTATTTCACGTAAATTCGTTAATAAACACAAATGTTTTATATGTCTTAAGCAAGATAGAAATAAGAGCTTCATTTTCAATACATTACAATAGACATATTTATAGCTCAAGTGAAGATACATATGTTTTTATAGTAGCGCTCAGTAGCTTGTCGGGCATGGAGTGCAGACGCCTACGCACTTGCCGATATATTGTATAATTATCAAAGATACGCTAATAAAGCCTAAAATCTTATATGCCTCCAGAAAGACCGAGATATGAACATTATTATGATTTCACCAAATGAAATATATCATGTTCGAGAACAAAGATATATCAATTTTAAATTAAGTTTCGACAATGCTCGGGCGAGAGAGAGGGAGCGACTCTCGCCCCATCTACTGGAGATTCTGTCCACTAAAGACCCAAAGCTACTCAAACCCTCCTAGCATTATTTAAGTAATGAAGTAATATGGTATATTTACTATAATGTGGGTGCTGAATGCAGAACATGAGAAAACATATATTTACTCCAAACTAATATAATTTCATTATGAAATAAGTAAATAAGTAGCATCAAAGGAAGTCGACGGTCCAAGCGTCAATGTTGTGGAACGACTTATCCAAGATATATCGTTGTTTGGAAAGTGTTTGTTGGCATATCCAGTTGTCGCACTTCTCTGCACAAATTATCACAAATTTAAATTATAATGTTAACAAGTAGAATACGTATTTTTAATAAAATCTAACATAGCTAGCCAGAAAACATTTAACATTTATTAAAAAAATATGTTTGGAAGTTAAATCGACTTCATAGGACAATAGTGTTGTTATATATACTCGTTATTCGTTGACATGCGTTCGCTACTTAAACTACCATGTACTGTACTTATGTGAAATCTCCCATGTCTCTTCGCTCATCTCACCGAACCCTACAGGCTCTGTGATATATTGCTTAATTAATTGAGATTCACAAATAAAGCTTATAATTGTATATGTTATCAAAAAGGCAGAGCTTATTTTAGTTCATTTATTATGCACCCCATACCCATCCTATGGGCGATAGTGGAGTGTTACAGAGGCGCATAATGGGCTCAGGGACTGAGCCCCACAATTCATATAGCCAAGGAAGTTATAATCTTGATAAGCTAGTTACAAAAGTCAATGCACATTGTCACATCAACAATGGGCTCGTGACCGACCACAAGTACAGTTTATAATTTAAGCAACTGACATATATGGAGGGCTAGTGTCACAATTGATTTGTTTATCCTACACATAACCCCCTCTCCCCCATCCAATGGGCAGCGGTGGATAGGTTACAATCAAGTCGTTTTTTGCGTTTTATTCAGAGATTAGATCTTATTGGGTGAGGAAAGATATTCATATTTTAAAGAAGGCTTCTTGGCTGATGCTCTCCATTGATGGAAAATATACAACCTTTTGAAAATCAATGTTAGTTTGATCTAGATATTGTAATTAACGAAAGTATTTATGTCATCTGAAAGGTAGAAATATAGGCTCCATCTAAAATCCTTTGTCATAAATATAACTGAAGTGAAAACGAAGATATATGCGTTTTGATAGTTACTTGATGGGGTATGGGCTTCACACTCTGAGAGTGTGAAGCCCTGCACACCAGCCAATAAATTGTATAATTAGTTTCCATATATTTTAATTAATCTTAAAAATCTATATGTCAGAAGAAAGGAAGATGTAGCCGTTAATGTGACAACATTTAAAAATATATATATCTTAAGTTAAATAAATAATATCACCTTATCGCCGGTGTCCGGACACATAAAAATTACCTAGGTATCAGTATCCAGCCAGGCGGGGATCACAGGCTGCACAATACTGATAAATTATGTAATGCACTACTTGTGGTCCATCTCGAACCCATTTATGATGTGACGACTTATAGTGAATTTTGTAACTAGCTCATCAAGATTGTAACTTGCTTAGCTAAATGATTTGTGGGGTTCGGTCCATTCATTTTCTTTCTTTATTATGCACCCCATAATACACATCCCGTGGGCGGTAGTGTAAAGGATTACAGAGGCACATAATCGGTTCAGGAACTGAACCCTCTAGTTCGTTTAGCTAAGCAAATAACAATCTTTTGACGCTAGTTACAAAATTATTAATGTACACATACTTATGCATACATGTACATATTCATACGTATACATATATACATACACATACATATTTAATCACCCACACAAATACACACATCAGTAATCTTTTGTGTCACAAGTGATTCAACAAGAGGCTCACAACAGTCACTATACAAGGCACTTTACATTTATGGTGAGTCACACAGTTACTAGTCTTGCTGCACACCCACCCAACTGGGCGGCAGCTTTACAGTCATGTGCTCCACACCCACCCAACTGGGCGGCAGCTTTACAGTCATGTGCTCCACACCCACCCAACTGGGCGGCAGCTTTACAGTCATGTGCTCCACACCCACCCAACTGGGCGGCAGCTTTACAGTCATGTGCTCCACACCCACCCAACTGGGCGGCAGCTTTACAGTCATGTGCTCCACACCCACCCAACTGGGCGGCAGCTTTACAGTCATGTGCTCCACACCCACCCAACTGGGCGGCAGCTTTACAGTCATGTGCTCCACACCCACCCAACTGGGCGGCAGCTTTACAGTCATGTGCTCCACACCCACCCAACTGGGCGGCAGCTTTACAGTCATGTGCTCCACACCCACCCAACTGGGCGGCAGCTTTACAGTCATGTGCTCCACACCCACCCAACTGGGCGGCAGCTTTACAGTCATGTGATCCGCACCCACCCAACTGGGCGGCAGCTTTACAGTCATGTGTTCCACACCCACCCAACTGGGCGGCAGCTTTACAGTCATGTGCTCCACACCCACCCAACTGGGCGGCAGCTTTACAGTCATGTGCTCCACACCCACCCAACTGGGCGGCAGCTTTACAGTCATGTACTCCACACCCACCCAACTGGGCGGCAGCTTTACAGTCATGTGCTCCACACCCACCCAACTGGGCGGCAGCTTTACAGTCATGTGCTCCACACCCAGCCAACTGGGCGGCAGCTTTACAGTCATGTGCTCCACACCCAGCCAACTGGGCGGCAGCTTTACAGTCATGTGCTCCACACCCAGCCAACTGGGCGGCAGCTTTACAGTCATGTGCTCCACACCCACCCAACTGGGCGGCAGCTTTACAGTCATGTGCTCCACACCCACCCAACTGGGCGGCAACTGTACAGTCATGTGTATGCATTACCTACAGTCAGCAAATTTTGGATACTTCGCTAAGATTTCGGGCAGCACATCATTATGAATGAAGTACTTACACATTTCATGGACACTATTGATGTTGTTATCTTTAAATTCCGCTATTTTTCACATTCCATTATATAATGACTCAAAGTATGCGAATAGTTCTGCTGACAGAGTTTACATTTAGTCAAATCTAGATCATCAGATGTTACAAACTTCCAGAGGTACTTGTAGCCGAGCCTAAACCTAGCAGTGGTAACATCTAGAAGTCTGCTAGCATTATTGGATGACCCATAGACGAGCGATTCATCAAAGTTTATACAATATTGTGAAATTGAGAGTCAGTGTAGTAACATAAATTGGTAAATCATAAATATTGTAAGTTAAGAATCTGATGCATGTGTGTGTGTTGGGGGGGGGGGGGGGGCGGGGGTTATACCCATGGTAAGCGAGAGTGGAAAGTAACCTTAGACGTACTGCGGTCAATGTGGGGGGGCAGGGGGAGGGAGGGTGGGAGAGTCAAATTCACCCTCCAACATCTGGACATAGTACCACCAGCCTCCACAACACTCCCCCAGCCTCCAACTGATGCGTGTAGATGCTTCATCTAACCTCACCTATGTCACACATTAACCTACAGTTCCTGTGATATTTAAACTCCTCATCACATTGGCGTCTCACCAATATAAACTGTATTGGATTTTGTCCCGAAATAGCTATATGCTGACTGGACGTGTATGTATGTATGTATGTATGTATGTATGTATGTATGTATGTATGTATGTATGTATGTATGTATGTATGTATGTATGTATGGATGGATGTATGCACGCATGCATGTATGTATGTATGTATGTATGTATGTATGTATGTATGTATGTATGTATGCATGTATGAATGGATAGATGTATGTATGTACGCATGCATGCATGTATGTATGTATGCATGCATGTATGTATGCATGTATGTATGTATGTATGTATGTATGTATGTATGTATGTATGTATGTATGTATGTATGCATGTATGTATGTATGTATGGATAGATGGATGGATGTATGTATGTACGCATGCATGCATGTATGTATGTATGTATGTATGCATGTATGTATAGATGGTTGGATGTATGTACGCATGCATGCATGCATGTATGTATTTATATATGCATGTATATACGCATGTATGTATGTATTTATATACGCATGTATTTATATACGCATGTATGTATGTATGTATGTATGTATGTATGTATGTATGTATGTATGTATGTATGTATGTATGTATGTATGTATGTATGTATGTACGTACGTATGGATGGATGTATGTATGCACGCATGCATGTATGTATGTATGTATGTATGTATGTATGTATGTATGTATGTATGTATGTATGTATGTATGTATGTATGTATGTACGCATGTATGTATGTATGTATGTATGTATGTATGTATGTATGTATGTATGTATGTATGTATGTATGTATGTATGTATGCATGTGTGTATGTATGTATGTATGTATGTATGTATGTATGTATGTATGTATGTATGTATGTATGTATGTATGCATGTGTGTATGTATGTATTCCCAATCACGTTAAAGACTCCCCCTCTATCATCCAGTTAAAGAGAAAACAACTATACTAAATTATCGACTCCTTGTAACTTTAATTATGCTGACCTTCCTATTGTATTCAGACTGAGCCTACCATCATTAAAGGTGATTATAACGCTAGCCATAGGAATATTGGTAATTCGCAGTTCAGGAATCGTAACGGCAACCAACTGGTGTCACTATTAGGTAGTCACGATGATGCACAGATTGTGGGTGACCTTGAACCAACGCATATCTACGGAGGTATTCTTGATCTATGTCTCGGTGTCAACGTCTCCCACACCGTGTGCGCCTCGTCAATAATGCCAGATATGGCGTCTGATCATCTGTCCATATTAGCCACTGTAAGCATTGGCAGCTCTATCCTCCCTGGTGGAGTGTTCAAGCGGAAGAGGCTGGCTGTGCCCATCGATCAACGAGACAATCTTGTTGCTCATGTGTCAGATTGGTGCAGTTCATCTGAGCCTTCATCAGTTGAAGATTTTAACAATGAGCTCGCAGGTACTATCGAGCAGTTTATAGAATCACTTGATTCATCGTCCAGGCCACGTAACCCAAATTACACTGGTCATAGCACTTATGCTTATTATAATGATTCTAAATTGCATGCACTAAAACGCACTGCCAGAATAATTGGACTAGCTTGTAGAAGGACCCGCACTGCTGAATGCTTCGGCTCTTTCAAGCGGCTCTGGCTAAGGCCAGGGAACGTATGGTGGAGCTGAGGCAGACAGACTGGGAAACTTTTGTCCGTGGTCTCAATTCTCACACGCCACTAAGTCGGGCATGGAAGGATATCAACAAGATCAATGGAAAAATGCTGCAGAGATCTCGTACCCTAATCCTCTGCACAGAGCAAATGATCTTGTTGATGCTTGGGCCACGACTTCCAGCTTTGACAGTCTTCCTCTACCCTCACAGAATGAATTAATGATAGATATACTGATAGAGCAAGGCTCCTTGACTTCATGCTTCATCAAGAGGATGACTGTGACATGCTTTTTACTGAATACAAACTAGATTCTGCTCTACATAAAGGCAAAGCTACATCACCCGGGAGGATGGAGTTACTTACGGCATACTGCTTATGCTTCTGCTAGTTCCAAGG
>NW_025570907.1:0-50984 GCF_020424385.1 Procambarus clarkii
ACTTGTGCCGGTGTGGGAGCTGGCACTTGTGCCGGTGTGGGAGCTGGCACTTGTGCCGGTGTGGGAGCTGGCACTTGTGACGGTGTGGGAGCTGACACTTGTGCCGGTGTGGGAGCTGGCACTTGTGACGGTGTGGGAGCTGGCACTTGTGACGGTGTGGGAGCTGGCACTTGTGACGGTGTGGGAGCTGACACTTGAGTCAGTGTGGGAGCTGGCACTTGTGACGGTGTGGGAGCTGGCACTTGTGACGGTGTGGGAGCTGACACTTGTGACGGTGTGGGAGCTGACACTTGTGCCGGTGTGGGAGCTGACACTTGTGACGGTGTGGGAGCTGACACTTGTGACGGTGTGGGAGCTGGCACTAGAGACGGTGTGGGAGCTGGCACTTGTGCCGGTGTGGGAGCTGACACTTGTGACGGTGTGGGAGCTGACACTTGTGACGGTGTGGGAGCTGACACTTGTGCCGGTGTGGGAGCTGACACTTGTGACGGTGTGGGAGCTGACACTTGTGCCGGTGTGGGAGCTGGCACTTGTGCCGGTGTGGGAGCTGGCACTTGAGCCGGTGTGGGAGCTGGCACTTGTGCCGGTGTGGGAGCTGGCACTTGTGCCGGTGTGGGAGCTGGCACTTGTGCCGGTGTGGGAGCTGGCACTTGTGCCGGTGTGGGAGCTGGCACTTGTGCCGGTGTGGGAGCTGGCACTTGTGACGGTGTGGGAGCTGGCACTTGTGACGGTGTGGGAGCTGGCACTTGTGACGGTGTGGGAGCTGACACTTGTGACGGTGTGGGAGCTGACACTTGTGACAGTGTGGGAGCTGGCACTTGTGACGGTGTGGGAGCTGACACTTGTGACGGTGTGGGAGCTGACACTTGTGACGGTGTGGGAGCTGACACTTGTGACGGTGTGGGAGCTGGCACTTGTGACGGTGTGGGAGCTGGCACTTGAGTCAGTGTGGGAGCTGGCACTTGTGCCGGTGTGGGAGCTGGCACTTGAGTCAGTGTGGTAGCTGACACTTGAGTCAGTGTGGGAGCTGGCACTTGAGTCAGTGTGGGAGCTGGCACTTGTGCCGGTGTGGGAGCTGGCACTTGAGTCAGTGTGGTAGCTGACACTTGTGCCAGTGTGGGAGCTGGCACTTGAGTCAGTGTGAGAGCTGACACTTGAGTCAGTGTGGTAGCTGACACTTGAGTCAGTGTGGGAGCTGACACTTGAGTCAGTGTGAGAGCTGACACTTGAGTCAGTGTGGAAGCTGACACTTGAGTCAGTGTGAGAGCTGACACTTGAGTCAGTGTGAGAGCTGACACTTGAGTCAGTGTGGAAGCTGACACTTGAGTCAGTGTGGTAGCTGACACTTGAGTCAGTGTGGAAGCTGACACTTGAGTCAGTGTGGGAGCTGACACTTGAGTCAGTGTGGAAGCTGACACTTGAGTCAGTGTGGTAGCTGACACTTGAGTCAGTGTGGGAGCTGACACTTGAGTCAGTGTGAGAGCTGACACTTGAGTCAGTGTGGAAGCTGACACTTGAGTCAGTGTGAGAGCTGACACTTGAGTCAGTGTGAGAGCTGACACTTGAGTCAGTGTGGAAGCTGACACTTGAGTCAGTGTGGAAGCTGACACTTGAGTCAGTGTGAGAGCTGACACTTGAGTCAGTGTGGAAGCTGACACTTGAGTCAGTGTGGGAGCTGACACTTGAGTCAGTGTGGAAGCTGACACTTGAGTCAGTGTGGTAGCTGACACTTGAGTCAGTGTGGGAGCTGACACTTGAGTCAGTGTGAGAGCTGACACTTGAGTCAGTGTGGAAGCTGACACTTGAGTCAGTGTGAGAGCTGACACTTGAGTCAGTGTGAGAGCTGACACTTGAGTCAGTGTGGAAGCTGACACTTGAGTCAGTGTGGGAGCTGACACTATCATCTACAGAAAACTTAATTGTGGTGAAAATATTTTTTTCTATGCAATTGATAATGACTATCAGGTTTTATATATTTTTTGTCTAATGGTTAATAGGTGTTATGCTGTGATATTGACCACCAACAGGTTGTTTACACTGTTATTGACCACCAACAGGTTGTTTACACTGTTATTGACCACCAACAGGTTGTTTACACTGTTATTGACCACCAACAGGTTGTTTACACTGTTATTGACCACCAACAGGTTGTTTACACTGTTATTGACCACCAACAGGTTGTTTACACTGTTATTGACCACCAACAGGTTGTTTACACTGTTATTGACCACCAACAGGTTGTTTACACTGTTATTGACCTCCAACAGGTTGTTTACACTGTTATTGACCACCAACAGGTTGTTTACACTGTTATTGACCACCAACAGGTTGTTTACACTGTTATTGACCACCAACAGGTTGTTTATAGTGTTATTGACCACCAACAGGTTGTTTACACTGTTATTGACCACCAACAGGTTGTTTATACTGTTATTGACCACCAACAGGTTGTTTATACTGTTATTGACCACCAACAGGTTGTTTATACTGTTATTGACCACCAACAGGTTGTTTACACTGTTATTGACCACCAACAGGTTGTTTATAGTGTTATTGACCACCAACAGGTTGTTTACACTGTTATTGACCACCAACAGGTTGTTTATACTGTTATTGACCACCAACAGGTTGTTTATACTGTTATTGACCACCAACAGGTTGTTTGTACACTTTTTGACCACCAACAGGTTGTTTACACTGTTATTGACCACCAACAGGATGTATATTCTGTTATTGACCATCAACAGGTTGTTTTATACTGTTATTGACCACCAACAGTTTGTATATACTGTTACTAACCATCAACAGGTTGAGTATACTGTTACTGAAGACAAACAGGCTTCATTAACTGACACCAAAGAGCAGCAGATGTTTTCAAATCAATAACACCAAAGGCATTATTCACAGATTGTGATACATTTATAATTCTGAAACTTGAAATATAAATTACAGTTCATTAATTAACGACAGTCACAATAACAGCTTAGGGCGTAGATATTATCACAATCAGAAACTTTATTCGAAAAAACTTATGAAAATCATTACAATTCTGGCTGCACTAAATAAGCTAACAGCGATATAAGTCAAATTTACATTTTTACCATAAAGTGAGGAACATTCATTTTACAATTTGAAAGGCGAAAAAATACAGGAAAATTAAATTAAATTTACCATCAGGGCGGTGAGACAGATAATGGCAATATCTACATCTAAAATTAGTATGACGTGAAGAGTATTAGAAGTAGAACTAGTAAATAATCCGGCAGTAAAATTACAGGAACATTGCATCCTATAAGGCTCAACAGATTCTTGGGCATCCCAGGATCGAACTCATCTCCAAACACACAGTTCATCTAACAGGGATGACTTCAACAGGACTCAAAATGACTGAAAGGTCGTGTCTTGGTGACTGTAAGGTTATGTCTTGGTGACTGTAACGTCGTGTCTTGGTGACTGTAAGGTCGTGTCTTGGTGACTGTATGGTCGTGTCTTGGTGACTGAGGTCGTATCTTGGTGACTGTAAGGTCGTGTCTTGGTGACTGTAAGGTCGTGTCTTGGTGACTGTAAGGTCGTGTCTTGGTGACTGTAAGGTCGTGTATAATACCCCCATGGTCGCTCTAGTGACCATGGGGGTATTATACACTGCTACTAGTGACCATGGGGGGTATTATATACTGCTACTAGTGACCATGGGGGTATTATACACTGCTACCAGTGACCATGGGGTATTATACACTGCTACTAGTGACCATGGAGTGTTATACACCTATACTAGTGACCATGGGGGGTATTAAACACTGCTACTAGTGACCATGGGGGGTATTATACACTGCTACTAGTGACCATAGGGGGTATTATACACTGCTACTAGTGACCATGGGGGGTATTATACACTGCTACTAGTGACCATGGGGGGTATTATACACTGCTACTAGTGACCATGGGGGTATTATATACTGCTTCTAGTGACCATGGGGGGTATTATACACTGCTACTATTGACCATGGGGTATAATACACTGCTACTAGTGACCATGAGGGGTAATATACACTGCTACTAGTGACCATGGGAGGTATTATACACTGCTACTAGTGACCATGGGGGGGGTATTATATACTGCTACTAGTGACCATGGGGGGTATTATACACTGCTACTAGTGACCATGGGGGGTATTATATACTGCTACTAGTGACCATGGGGGGTATTATATACTGCTACTAGTGACCATGGGTGTATTATACACTGCTACTAGTGACCATGGGTGTATTATACACTGCTACTAGTGACCATGGGGGTATTATACACTGCTAATAGTGACCATGGGGGGTATTATATACTGCTACTAGTGACCATGGGTGTATTATACACTGCTACTAGTGACCATGGGGGTATTATACACTGCTACTAGTGACCATGGGGGGTATTATATACTGCTACTAGTGACCATGAGTGTATTATACACTGCTACTAGTGACCATGGGTGTATTATACACTGCTTTTAGTGACCATGGGGCTATTATACACTGCTTCTAGTGACCATGGGGGGTATTATACACTGCTACTAGTGACCATGGGGGGTATTATACACTGCTTTTAGTGACCATGGGGGGTATTATACACTGCTACTAGTGACCATAGGGGGTATTATACT
Source organism: Procambarus clarkii (assembly GCF_020424385.1). NCBI lineage: Eukaryota > Metazoa > Arthropoda > Malacostraca > Decapoda > Cambaridae > Procambarus > Procambarus clarkii. Next base: position 4,653 of record NW_025570907.1, read on the forward strand.
CTGCTACTAGTGACCATGGGGGGTATTATATACTGCTACTAGTGACCATGGGTGTATTATACACTGCTACTAGTGACCATGGGGGTATTATACACTGCTACTAGTGACCATGGGGGGTATTATATACTGCTACTAGTGACCATGGGTGTATTATACACTGCTACTAGTGACCATGGGGGTATTATACACTGCTTTTAGTGACCATGGGGCTATTATACACTGCTACTAGTGACCATGGGGGGTATTATACACTGCTACTAGTGACCATGGGGGGTATTATACACTGCTACTAGTGACCATGTGGGTATTATACTCTGCTACTAGTGACCATGGGGGTATTATACACTGCTACTAGTGACCATGGGGTATTATACACTGCTACTAGTGACCATGGGGGGTATTATACACTGTTACTAGTGACCATGGGGGGTATTATACACTGCTTTTAGTGACCATGGGGGGTATTATACACTGCTACTAGTGACCATGGGGGGGTAGTACACACTGCTACTAGTGACCATGGGGGTATTATACACTGCTACTAGTGACCATGGGGGGTATTATACACTGCTTTTAGTGACCATGGGGGGTATTATACACTGCTACTAGTGACCATAGGGGCATTATATATTGCTACTAGTAACCATGGGGGGTATTATACACTGCTACTAGTGACCATGGGGGGTATTATACACTGCTACTAGTGACCATGGGGGTATTATACACTGCTACTAGTGACCATGGGGGCATTATATACTGCTACTAGTAACCATGGGGGGTATTATACACTGCTACTAGTGACCATGGGGGTATTATATACTGCTACTAGTGACCATGGGGAGTATTATATACTGCTACTAGTGACCATGGGGGTATTATACACTGCTACTAGTGACCATGGGGGTATTATATACTTCTACTAGTGACAATGGGGGTATTATAAACTGCTACAAGTGACCATGGGGGAATTATATACTGCTACTAGTGACCATGGGGGGTATTATATACTGCTACTAGTGACCATGGGGGTTATTATATACTGCTACTAGTTACCATGGGGGTATTATATACTGCTACTAGTGACAATGGGGTATTATATACTGCTACTAGTGACCATGGGGGGTATTATACACTGCTTTTAGTGACCATGGGGGGTATTATACACTGCTACTAGTGACCATGGGGGCATTATATACTACTACTAGTAACCATGGGGGGTATTATACACTGCTACTAGTGACCATAGGGGGGTATTATACAATGCTACTAGTGACCATGGGGGGTATTATACACTGCTACTCGTGACCATGGAGGCATTATATACTGCTACTAGTAACCATGGGGGGTATTATACACTGCTACTAGTGACCATGGGGGTATTATATACTGCTACTAGTGACCATGGGGGGTATTAAATACTGCTACTAGTGACCATGGGGGTATTATACACTGCTACTAGTGACCATGGGGGGTATTATATACTGCTACTAGTGACCATGGGGGGTATTATACACTGCTACTAGTGACCATGGGGGGTATTATATACTGCTATTAGTGACCATGGGGGGTATTATATACTGCTACTAGTGACCATGGGGGTATTATATACTGCTACTAGTGACCATGGGGGGTATTATACACTGCTACTAGTGACCATGGGGGTATTATATAATGCTACTAGTGACCATGGGGGGTAATATATACTGCTACTAGTGACCATGGGGGGTGTTATACACTGCTACTAGTGACCATGGGGGGTATTATATACTGCTACTAGTGACCATGGGGGGGTATTATATACTTCTACTAGTGACAATGGGGGGTATTATATACTTCTACTAGTGACCATGGGGGGTATTATATACTGCTACTAGTGACCATGGGGGGTATTATATACTGCTACTAGTGACCATGGGGGTATTATATACTGCTACTAGTAACCATGGCGTATTATATACTGCTACTAGTAATCATGGGGGTATTATGCACTGCTACTAGTAACCATAGGGTGTTATACACTGTTACTAATAACCATGGAGTATTATACACTGCTACTAGTGACCATGGGGTATTATACACTGCTACTGGTGACCATGGAGTGTTATACACCTATACTAGTGACCATAGGGTATTATACACTGCTACTAGTGACTATGGGGGGTATTATATACTGCTACTAGTAACCATGGGGGTATTATACACTGCTACTAGTAACCATGGGGTATTATACACTGCTACTAGTAACCATGGGGTATTATACACTGCTACCAGTGACCATGGGGTATTATACAGTGCTACTAGTGACCATGGGGTATTATACACTGCTACTGGTGACCATGGGGGGTAATATACACTGCTACTAGTAACCATAGGGGGTATTATACACTGCTAATAGTGACCATGGGGTATTATACACTGCTACTGGTGACCATGGAGTGTTATACACCTATACTAGTGACCATGGGTGGTATTATACATTGCTACTAGTGACCATGGGGTTTTATACACTGCTACTAGTGACCATGGGCGGTATTATACACTGTTACTAGTGACCATGGAGTGTTATACACCTATACTAGTGACCATGGGGGGGTATTATACACTGCTACTAGTGACCATGGGGGGTATTATACACTGCTACTAGTGACCATGGGGGTATTATACACTGCTAATAGTGACCATGGGGTGCATTATACACTGCTACTAGTGATCATGGGGGGTATTATACACTGCTACTAGTGACCATGGGGGGTATTATACACTGCTACTAGTGACCATGGGGGGTATTATACACTGCTACTAGTGACCATGCGGGGTATTATATATTGCTACTAGTGACCATGGGGGGTATTATACACTGCTAATTGTGACCATGGGGGTATTATACTCTGGTACTAGTGACCATGGGGGTATTATACACTGCTACTAGTGACCATGGGGTATTATACACTGCTACTAGTGACCATGGGGCGTATTATACACTGCTACTAGTGACCATGGGGGGTATTATACACTGCTACTAGTGACCATGGGGTATTATACACTGCCACTAGTGACCATGGGGGGTATTATACACTGCTACTAGTGACCATGGGGGGTATTATACACTGCTTGTAGTGACCATGGGGGGTATTATACACTGCTACTAGTGACCATGGGGGTATTATACACTGCTACTAGTGACCATGGGGTATTATACACTGCTACTAGTGACCATGGGGCGTATTATACACTGCTACTAGTGACCATGGGGGTTATTATACACTGCTACTAGTGACCATGGGGTATTATACACTGCTACTAGTGACCATGGGGGGTATTATACACTGCTACTAGTGACCATGGAGGGTATTATACACTGATTTTAGTGACCATGGGGGGTATTATACACTGCTACTAGTGACCATGGGGGGGGGTACTATACACTGCTACTAGTGACCATGGGGGTATTATACACTGCTACTAGTGACCATAGGGGGTATTATACACTGCTTTTAGTGACCATGGGGGTATTATATACTGCTACTAGTAACCATGGGGGGTATTATACACTGCTACTAGTGACCATGGGGGTATTATATACTGCTACTATTGACCATGGGGGGTATTAAGTACTGCTACTAGTGACCATGGGGGTATTAAATACTGCTACTAGTGACCATGGGGGTATTATACACTGCTACTAGTGACCAGGGGGGCATTATATACTGCTATTAGTGACCATGGGGGTATTATACACTGCTACTAGTGACCATAGGGGGTATTATACACTGCTACTAGTGACCATGGGGGGTAATAAATTCTGCTACTAGTGACCATGGGGGTATTATATACTGCTACTAGTGACCAAGGGGGGTATTATACACTGATTTTAGTGACCATGGGGTATTATACACTGCTACTAGTGACCATGGGGGTATTATACACTGCTACTAGTGACCAGGGGGGGTATTATACACTGCTTTTAGTGACTATGGGGCTATTAAACACTGCTACTAGTGACAATGGGGGGTATTATACACTGCTACTAGTGACCAGGGGAGGTATTATACACTGCTTTTAGTGACCATGGGGGGTATTATACACTGCTACTAGTGACCATGGGGGTATTATACTCTGGTACTAGTGACCATGGGGGTATTATACACTGCTACTAGTGACCATGGGGTATTATACACTGCTACTAGTGACCATGGGGGGTATTATACACTGCTACTAGTGACCATGGGGGTATTATACTCTGGTACTAGTGACCATGGGGGTATTATACACTGCTACTAGTGACCATGGGGTATTATACACTGCTACTAGTGACCATGGGGGGTATTATACACTGCTACTAGTGACCATGGGGGTATTATACACTGCTTTTAGTGACATGGGGGGTATTATACACTGCTACTAGTGACCATGGGGGTATTATACACTGCTACTAGTGACCATGGAGGGTATTATACACTGCTACTAGTGACCATGGAGGGTATTATACACTGATTTTAGTGACCATGGGGGGTATTATACACTGCTACTAGTGACCTTGGGGGGTGTATTATACACTGCTACTAGTGACCATGGGGGGTAATATACACTGCTACTAGTGACCATAGGGGGTATTATACACTGCTCTTAGTGACCATGGGGGTATTATATACTGCTACTAGTGACCATGGGGGTATTATATACTGCTACTAGAAACCGTGGGGTATTATATACTGCTACTAGTAACCATGGGGGTACTATACACTGCTACTAGTAACCATGGGGTATTATACTCTGCTACTAGTAACCATGGGGTATTATACACTGCTACCAGTGACCATGGGGTATTATACACTGCTACTGGTGACCATGGAGTGTTATACTCCTATATTAGTGACCATGGGTGGTATTATACATTGCTACTAGTGACCATGGTGTTTTATACACTGCTACTAGTGACCATGGGCGGTATTATACACTGCTACTAGTGACCATGGAGTGTTAAACACCTATACTAGTGACCATGGGGGGTATTATACACTGCTACTAGTGACCATGGGGGGTATTATACACTGCTACTAGTGACCATGGGGGTATTATACACTGCTACTAGTGACCATGGGGGGGTATTATATACTGCTACTAGTGACCATGGGGGGTATTATATATTGCTACTAGTGACCATGGGGGGTATTATACACTGCTACTAGTGACCATTGGGGGTATTATACACTGCTACTAGTGACCATGGGGGGTATTATACACTGCTACTAGTGACCATGGGGTGCATTATACACTGCTACTAGTGACCATGGGGGGTATTATATACTGCTACTAGTGACCATTGGGGGTATTATACACTGCTACTAGTGACCATGGGGGGTATTATACACTGCTACTAGTGACCATGCGGGGTATTATATATTGCTACTAGTGACCATGGGGGGTATTATACACTGCTAATTGTGACCATGGGGGTATTATACACTGCTACTCGTGACCATGGAGGCATTATATACTGCTACTAGTAACCATGGGGGGTATTATACACTGCTACTAGTGACCATGGGGGTATTATATACTGCTACTAGTGACCATGGGGGGTATTAAATACTGCTACTAGTGACCATGGGGGTATTATACACTGCTACTAGTGACCATGGGGGGTATTATATACTGCTACTAGTGACCATGGGGGGTATTATACACTGCTACTAGTGACCATGGGGGGTATTATACACTGCTATTAGTGACCATTGGGGGTATTATATACTGCTACTAGTGACCGAGGGGGTATTATATACTGCTACTAGTGACCATGGGGGGTATTATACACTGCTACTAGTGACCATGGGGGTATTATATACTGCTACTAGTGACCATGGGGGGTATTATACACTGCTACTAGTGACCATGGGGGGTATTATACACTGCTACTAGTGACCATGGGGGGTATTACAAACTGCTACTAGTGACCATGGGGGGTATTATATACTTCTACAAGTGACAATGGGGGGTATTATATACTTCTACTAGTGACAATGGGGGGTATTATATACTGCTACTAGTGACCATGGGGGGTATTATATACTGCTACTAGTGACCATGGGGGTATTATATACCGCTACTATTGACCATGGGGGGTATTATATACTGCTACTAGTGACCATGGGGGTATTATGCACTGCTACTAGTAACCATAGGGTGTTATACACTTCCACTAATAACCATGGAGTATTATACTCTGCTACTAGTGACCATGGGGTATTATACACTGCTACTGGTGACCATGGAGTGTTATACACCTATACTAGTGACCATGGGGTATTATACACTGCTACTAGTGACTATGGGGGGTATTATATACTGCTACTAGTGACCATGGGGGGTATTATACACTGCTACTAGTAACCATGGGGTATTATACACTGCTACTAGTAACCATGGGGTATTATACACTGCTACCAGTGACCATGGGGTATTATACAGTGCTACTAGTGACCATGGGGTATTATACACTGCTACTGGTGACCATGGGGGGTAATATACACTGCTACTAGTAACCATGGGGGGTATTATACACTGCTAATAGTGACCATGGGGTATTATACACTGCTACTGGTGACCATGGAGTGTTATACACCTATACTAGTGACCATGGGTGGTATTATACATTGCTACTAGTGACCATGGGGTTTTATACACTGCTACTAGTGACCATGGGCGGTATTATACACTGCTACTAGTGACCATGGAGTGTTAAACACCTATACTAGTGACCATGGGGGGTATTATACACTGCTACTAGTGACCATGGGGGGTATTATACACTGCTACTAGTGACCATGGGGGGGTATTATATACTGCTACTAGTGACCATGGGGTGCATTATACACTGCTACTAGTGACCATGGGGGGTATTATATACTGCTACTAGTGACCATTGGGGGTATTATACACTGCTACTAGTGACCATGGGGGGTATTATACACTGCTACTAGTGACCATGCGGGGTATTATATATTGCTACTAGTGACCATGGGGGGTATTATACACTGCTAATTGTGACCATGGGGGTATTATACTCTGGTACTAGTGACCATGGGGGTATTATACACTGCTACTAGTGACCATGGGGTATTATACACTGCTACTAGTGACCATGGGGCGTATTATACACTGCTACTAGTGACCATGGGGGGTATTATACACTGCTACCAGTGACCATGGGGTATTATACACTGCTACTAGTGACCATGGGGGGTATTATACACTGCTACTAGTGACCATGGGGGGTATTATACACTGATTTTAGTGACCATGGGGGGTATTATACACTGCTACTAGTGACCATGGGGGTATTATACACTGCTACTAGTGACCATGGGGTATTATACACTGCTACTAGTGACCATGGGGCGTATTATACACTGCTACTAGTGACCATGGGGGTTATTATACACTGCTACTAGTGACCATGGGTTATTATACACTGCTACTAGTGACCATGGGGGGTATTATACACTGCTACTAGTGACCATGGAGGGTATTATACACTGATTTTAGTGACCATGGGGGGTATTATACACTGCTACTAGTGACCATGGTGGGGGGTACTATACACTGCTACTAGTGACCATGGGGGTATTATACACTGCTACTAGTGACCATAGGGGGTATTATACACTGCTTTTAGTGACCATGGGGGTATTATATACTGCTACTGGTAACCATGGGGGGTATTATACACTGCTACTAGTGACCATGGGGGTATTATATACTGCTACTATTGACCATGGGGGGTATTAAGTACTGTTACTAGTGACCATGGGGGGTATTAAATACTGCTACTAGTGACCATGGGGGTATTATACACTGCTACTAGTGACCAAGGGGGGTATTATACACTGCTTTTAGTGACCATGGGGGTATTATACACTGCTACTAGTGACCATAGGGGGTATTATACACTGCTACTAGTGACCATGGGGGGTAATAAATACTGCTACTAGTGACCATGGGGGTATTATACACTGCTACTAGTGACCAAGGGGGGTATTATACACTGCTTTTAGTGACCATGGGGGTATTATACACTGCTACTAGTGACCATAGGGGGTATTATACACTGCTACTAGTGACCGTTGGGGGTTTTATACACTGCTTTTAGTGACTATGGGGCTATTAAACACTGCTACTAGTGACAATGGGGGGTATTATACACTGCTACTAGTGACCAGGGGAGGTATTATACACTGCTTTTAGTGACCATGGGGGGTATTATACACTGCTACTAGTGACCATGGGGGTATTATACTCTGGTACTAGTGACCATGGGGGTATTATACACTGCTACTAGTGACCATGGGGTATTATACACTGCTACTAGTGACCATGGGGGGTATTATACACTGCTACTAGTGACCATGGGGGTATTATACTCTGGTACTAGTGACCATGGGGGTATTATGCACTGCTACTAGTGACCATGGGGTATTATACACTGCTACTAGTGACCATAGGGGGTATTATACACTGCTACTAGTGACCATGGGGGTATTATACACTGCTTTTAGTGACATGGGGGGTATTATACACTGCTACTAGTGACCATGGGGGTATTATACACTGCTACTAGTGACCATGGGGGGTATTATACACTGCTACTAGTGACCATGGAGGGTATTATACACTGATTTTAGTGACCATGGGGGGTATTATACACTGCTACTAGTGACCATGGGGGTATTATACACTGCTACTAGTGACCATGGGGGGTATTATACACTGCTACTAGTGACCAGAGGGGGTATTATACACTGCTCTTAGTGACCATAGGGGTATTATATACTGCTACTAGTAACCATGGGGGCTATTATACACTGCTACTAGAAACCATGGGGTATTATATACTGCTACTAGTAACCATGGGGGTACTATACACTGCTACTAGTAACCATGGGGTATTATACTCTGCTACTAGTAACCATGGGGTATTATACACTGCTACTAGTGACCATGGGGTATTATACACTGCTACTGGTGACCATGGAGTGTTATACACCTATACTAGTGACCATGGGTGGTATTATGCATTGCTACTAGTGACCATGGGGTTTTATACACTGCTACTAGTGACCATGGGGGGTATTATACACTGCTACTAGTGACCATGGGGTGTTATACACCTATACTAGTGACCATGGGGGGTATTATACACTGCTACTAGTGACCATGGGGGGTATTATACACTGCTACTAGTGACCATGGGGGGGGTATTATACACTGCTACTAGTGACCATGGGGGGTATTATATACTGCTACTAGTGACCATGGGGGGTATTATACACTGCTACTAGTGACCATGGGGGTTTTTATACACTGCTACTAGTGACCATGGGGGTATTATACACTGCTACTTGTGACCATTAGGGGTATTATACACTGCTACTAGTGACCATGGGGTGTATTATACACTGCTACTAGTGACCATGGGGGGTATTATATACTGCTACTAGTGACCATGGGGGTATTATACACTGCTACTAGTGACCATGGGGGGTATTATACACTGCTACTAGTGACCATGGGGGTATTATATACTGCTACTAGTGACCATGGGGGTATTATACACTGCTACTAGTGACCATGGGGGTATTATACTCTGCTACTAGTGACCATGGGGGTATTATACACTGCTACTAGTGACCATGGGGGTTATTAAGTACTGCTACTAGTGACCATGGGGGGTATTAAATACTGCTACTAGTGACCATGGGGGTATTATACACTGCTACTAGTGACCAAGGGGGGTATTATACACTGCTACTAGTGACCATGGGGGTATTATACACTGCTACTAGTGACCATGGGGGGTATTATACACTGCTACTAGTGAACATGGGAGTATTATACTCTGGTACTAGTGACCATGGGGGTATTATACACTGCTTCTAGTGACCATGGGGTATTATACACTGCTACTAGTGACCATTGGGGGTATTATACACTGCTACTAGTGACCATGGGGGGTATTATACACTGCTACTAGTGACCATTGGGGTATTATACACTGCTACTAGTGACCATTGGGGTATTATACACTGCTCCTAGTGACCATGGGGGTATTATACACTGCTACTAGTGACCATGGGGGTATTATACACTGCTACTAGTGACCATGGGGTATTATACACTGCTACTAGTGACCATGGGGGGTATTATACACTGCTACTAGTGACCATGGGGGGTATTATACACTGCTACTAGTGACCATGGGGGGTATTATACACTGCTATTAGTGACCATGGGGGGTATTATACACTGCTACTAGTGACCATGGGGGTATTATACACTGCTACTAGTGACCATAGGGGGTATTATACACTGCTTTTAGTGACCATGGGGGTATTATATACTGCTACTAGTAACCATGGGGGGTATTATACACTGCTACTAGTGACCATGGGGGTATTATATACTGCTACTAGTGACCATGGGGGGTATTAAGTACTGTTACTAGTGACCATGGGGGGTATTATATACTGCTACTAGTGACCAGGGGGGGGTATTATACACTGCTACTAGTGACCATGGGGGTATTATACACTGCTACTAGTGACCATAGGGGGTATTATACACTGCTACTAGTGACCATGGGGGGTATTATATACTGCTACTAGTGACCATGGGGGTATTATACACTGCTACTAGTGACCAAGGGGGGTATTATACACTGCTTTTAGTGACCATGGGGGTATTATACACTGCTACTAGTGACCATAGGGGGTATTATACACTGCTACTAGTGACCGATGGGGGTTTTATACACTGCTTTTAGTGACCATGGGGGTATTATACACTGCTACTAGTGACCATGGGGGTATTATACACTGCTACTAGTGACCAGGGGGGGTATTATACACTGCTACTAGTGACCATGGGGGGTATTATACACTGCTACTAGTGACCATGGGGGTATTATACACTGCTACTAGTGACCATGGGGGTATTATACACTGCTACTAGTGACCATGGGGTATTATACACTGCTACTAGTGACCATGGGGGTATTATACACTGCTACTAGTGACCATGGGGGTATTATACACTGCTACTAGTGACCATGGGGGTATTATACACTGCTACTAGTGACCATGGGGTATTATACACTGCTACTAGTGACCATGGGGCGTATTATACACTGCTACTAGTGACCATGGGGGGTATTATACACTGCTACTAGTGACCATGGGGTATTATACACTGCTACTAGTGACCATGGGGGGTATTATACACTGCTACTAGTGACCATGGGGGTATTATACACTGCTACTAGTGACCATGGGGGTATTATACACTGCTACTAGTGACCATGGAGGGTATTATACACTGATTTTAGTGACCATGGGGGGTATTATACACTGCTACTAGTGACCATGGGGGGTGTATTATACACTGCTACTAGTGACCATGGGGGGTATTATACACTGCTACTAGTGACCAGAGGGGGTATTATACACTGCTCTAGTGACCATGGGGGTATTATATACTGCTACTAGTAACCATGGGGGGTATTATACACTGCTACTAGTGACCATGGGGGTATTATATACTGCTACTAGTGACCATGGGGGGTATTATACACTGCTACTAGTGACCATAGGGGGTATTATACACTGCTACTAGTGACCATGGGGGTATTATATACTGCTACTAGTGACCATGGGGGGTATTAAATACTGCTACTAGTGACCATGGGGGTATTATACACTGCTACTAGTGACCATGGGGGGGTATTATACACTGCTACTAGTGACCATGGGGGTTATTATACACTGCTACTAGTGACCAAGGGGGGTATTATATACTGCTACTAGTGACCATGGGGGGTATTATACACTACTACTAGTGACCATGGGGGTATTATACACTGCTACTAGTGACCATGGGGGTATTATACACTGCTACTAGTGACCATGGGGGTATTATATACTGCTACTAGTGACCATGGGGGGTATTATACACTGCTACTAGTGACCATGGGGGTATTATACACTGCTACTAGTGACCATGGGGGTATTATACACTGCTACTAGTGACCATGGGGGTATTATACACTGTATTATACACTGCTAGTGACCATGGGGGTATTATACACTGCTACTAGTGACCATGGGGGGTATTATACACTGCTACTAGTGACCATGGGGGTATTATACACTGCTACTAGTGACCATGGGGGGTATTATACACTGCTACTAGTGACCATGGGGGTATTATACACTGCTACTAGTGACCATGGGGGGTATTATACACTGCTACTAGTGACCATGGGGGTATTATACACTGCTACTAGTGACCATGGGGGTATTATACACTGCTACTAGTGACCATGGGGGGTATTATACACTGCTACTAGTGACCATGGGGGGTATTATACACTGCTACTAGTGACCATGGGGGGTATTATACACTGCTACTAGTGACCATGGGGGGTATTATACACTGCTACTAGTGACCATGGGGGGTATTATACACTGCTACTAGTGACCATGGGGGGTATTATACACTGCTACTAGTGACCATGGGGGTATTATATACTGCTACTAGTGACCATGGGGGGTATTATATACTGCTACTAGTGACCATGGGGGTATTATATACTGCTACTAGTGACCATGGGGGGTATTATATACTGCTACTAGTGACCATGGGGGTATTATATACTGCTACTAGTGACCATGGGGGGTATTATATACTGCTACTAGTGACCATGGGGGGTATTATACACTGCTACTAGTGACCATGGGGGGTATTATACACTGCTACTAGTGACCATAGGGGGGTATTATACACTGCTACTAGTGACCATGGGGGTATTATACACTGCTACTAGTGACCATGGGGGTATTATATACTGCTACTAGTGACCATGGGGGGTATTATACACTGCTACTAGTGACCATGGGGGGTATTATATACTGCTACTAGTGACCATGGGGGGTATTATACACTGCTACTAGTGACCATGGGGGTATTATACACTGCTACTAGTGACCATGGGGGTATTATACACTGCTACTAGTGACCATGGGGGGTATTATACACTGCTACTAGTGACCATGGGGGTATTATACACTGCTACTAGTGACCATGGGGGTATTATACACTGCTACTAGTGACCATGGGGGGTATTATACACTGCTACTAGTGACCATGGGGGTATTATACACTGCTACTAGTGACCATGGGGGTATTATACACTGCTACTAGTGACCATGGGGGTATTATACACTGCTACTAGTGACCATGGGGGGTATTATACACTGCTACTAGTGACCATGGGGGGTATTATACACTGCTACTAGTGACCATGGGGGGTATTATACACTGCTACTAGTGACCATGGGGGTATTATACACTGCTACTAGTGACCATGGGGGTATTATACACTGCTACTAGTGACCATGGGGGGTATTATACACTGCTACTAGTGACCATGGGGGTATTATACACTGCTACTAGTGACCATGGGGGTATTATATACTGCTACTAGTGACCATGGGGGTATTATACACTGCTACTAGTGACCATGGGGGTATTATATACTGCTACTAGTGACCATGGGGGTATTATACACTGCTACTAGTGACCATGGGGGTATTATACACTGCTACTAGTGACCATGGGGGGTATTATACACTGCTACTAGTGACCAGGGGGGTATTATACACTGCTACTAGTGACCATGGGGGGTATTATATACTGCTACTAGTGACCATGGGGGGTATTATACACTGCTACTAGTGACCATGGGGTATTATACACTGCTACTAGTGACCATGGGGGTATTATACACTGCTACTAGTGACCATGGGGGGTATTATATACTGCTACTAGTGACCATGGGGGTATTATACACTGCTACTAGTGACCATGGGGGTATTATACACTGCTACTAGTGACCATGGGGTATTATACACTGCTACTAGTGACCATGGGGGTATTATACACTGCTACTAGTGACCATGGGGGTATTATACACTGCTACTAGTGACCATGGGGGGTATTAGACACTGCTACTAGTGACCATGGGGGGTATTATACACTGCTACTAGTGACCATGGGGGTATTATACACTGCTACTAGTGACCATGGGGGTGTATTATACACTGCTACTAGTGACCATGGGGGGTATTATACACTGCTACTAGTGACCATGGGGGGTATTATACACTGCTACTAGTGACCATGGGGGGTATTATACACTGCTACTAGTGACCATGGGGGTATTATACACTGCTACTAGTGACCATGGGGTATTATACACTGCTACTAGTGACCATGGGGGGTATTATACACTGCTACTAGTGACCATGGGGAGTATTATATACTGCTACTAGTGACCATGGGGGGTATTATACACTGCTACTAGTGACCATGGGGGGTATTATACACTGCTACTAGTGACCATGGGGGTATTATACACTGCTACTAGTGACCATGGGGGGTATTATACACTGCTACTAGTGACCATGGGGGTATTATACACTGCTACTAGTGACCATGGGGGGTATTATACACTGCTACTAGTGACCATGGGGGTATTATACACTGCTACTAGTGACCATGGGGGTATTATACACTGCTACTAGTGACCATGGGGGTATTATACACTGCTACTAGTGACCATGGGGGTATTATACACTGCTACTAGTGACCATGGGGGTATTATACACTGCTACTAGTGACCATGGGGGGTATTATACACTGCTACTAGTGACCATGGGGGGTATTATACACTGCTACTAGTGACCATGGGGGTATTATACACTGCTACTAGTGACCATGGGGGGTATGGGGGGTATTATACACTGCTACTAGTGACCATGGGGGGTATTATACACTGCTACTAGTGACCATGGGGGTATTATACACTGCTACTAGTGACCATGGGGGTATTATACACTGCTACTAGTGACCATGGGGGTATTATACACTGCTACTAGTGACCATGGGGGTATTATACACTGCTACTAGTGACCATGGGGGTATTATACACTGCTACTAGTGACCATGGGGGTATTATACACTGCTACTAGTGACCATGGGGGTATTATACACTGCTACTAGTGACCATGGGGGTATTATACACTGCTACTAGTGACCATGGGGGGT
Source organism: Procambarus clarkii (assembly GCF_020424385.1). NCBI lineage: Eukaryota > Metazoa > Arthropoda > Malacostraca > Decapoda > Cambaridae > Procambarus > Procambarus clarkii. The sequence goes on from NW_025570907.1 coordinate 19,812, forward strand.
ATTATACACTGCTACTAGTGACCATGGGGGTATTATACACTGCTACTAGTGACCATGGGGGTATTATACACTGCTACTAGTGACCATGGGGGTATTATACACTGCTACTAGTGACCATGGGGGGTATTATACACTGCTACTAGTGACCATGGGGGTATTATACACTGCTACTAGTGACCATGGGGGGTATTATACACTGCTACTAGTGACCATGGGGGTATTATACACTGCTACTAGTGACCATGGGGGTATTATACACTGCTACTAGTGACCATGGGGGGTATTATACACTGCTACTAGTGACCATGGGGGTATTATACACTGCTACTAGTGACCATGGGGGGTATTATACACTGCTACTAGTGACCATGGGGGTATTATACACTGCTACTAGTGACCATGGGGGTATTATACACTGCTACTAGTGACCATGGGGGTATTATACACTGCTACTAGTGACCATGGGGGTATTATACACTGCTACTAGTGACCATGGGGGTATTATACACTGCTACTAGTGACCATGGGGGTATTATACACTGCTACTAGTGACCATGGGGGGTATTATACACTGCTACTAGTGACCATGGGGGGTATTATACACTGCTACTAGTGACCATGGGGGTATTATACACTGCTACTAGTGACCATGGGGGTATTATACACTGCTACTAGTGACCATGGGGGTATTATACACTGCTACTAGTGACCATGGGGGTATTATACACTGCTACTAGTGACCATGGGGGGGGTATTATACACTGCTACTAGTGACCATGGGGGTATTATACACTGCTACTAGTGACCATGGGGGTATTATACACTGCTACTAGTGACCATGGGGGTATTATACACTGCTACTAGTGACCATGGGGGTATTATACACTGCTACTAGTGACCATGGGGGTATTATACACTGCTACTAGTGACCATGGGGGTATTATACACTGCTACTAGTGACCATGGGGGTATTATACACTGCTACTAGTGACCATGGGGGTATTATACACTGCTACTAGTGACCATGGGGGTATTATACACTGCTACTAGTGACCATGGGGGTATTATACACTGCTACTAGTGACCATGGGGGGTATTATACACTGCTACTAGTGACCATGGGGGGTATTATACACTGCTACTAGTGACCATGGGGGTATTATACACTGCTACTAGTGACCATGGGGGGTATTATACACTGCTACTAGTGACCATGGGGGTATTATACACTGCTACTAGTGGGGGTATTATACACTGCTACTAGTGACCATGGGGGTATTATACACTGCTACTAGTGACCATGGGGGTATTATACACTGCTACTAGTGACCATGGGGGGTATTATACACTGCTACTAGTGACCATGGGGGTATTATACACTGCTACTAGTGACCATGGGGGTATTATACACTGCTACTAGTGACCATGGGGGTATTATACACTGCTACTAGTGACCATGGGGGTATTATACACTGCTACTAGTGACCATGGGGGTATTATACACTGCTACTAGTGACCATGGGGGGTATTATACACTGCTACTAGTGACCATGGGGGTATTATACACTGCTACTAGTGACCATGGGGGGGTATTATACACTGCTACTAGTGACCATGGGGGGTATTATACACTGCTACTAGTGACCATGGGGGTATTATACACTGCTACTAGTGACCATGGGGGGTATTATACACTGCTACTAGTGACCATGGGGGGGGTATTATACACTGCTACTAGTGACCATGGGGGTATTATACACTGCTACTAGTGACCATGGGGGGTATTATACACTGCTACTAGTGACCATGGGGGTATTATACACTGCTACCATAGTGACCATGGGGGTATTATACACTGCTACTAGTGACCATGGGGGTATTATACACTGCTACTAGTGACCATGGGGGGTATTATACACTGCTACTAGTGACCATGGGGGTATTATACACTGCTACTAGTGACCATGGGGGGTATTATACACTGCTACTAGTGACCATGGGGGTATTATACACTGCTACTAGTGACCATGGGGGTATTATACACTGCTACTAGTGACCATGGGGGTATTATACACTGCTACTAGTGACCATGGGGGTATTATACACTGCTACTAGTGACCATGGGGGTATTATACACTGCTACTAGTGACCATGGGGGTATTATACACTGCTACTAGTGACCATGGGGGGTATTATACACTGCTACTAGTGACCATGGGGGTATTATACACTGCTACTAGTGACCATGGGGGTATTATACACTGCTACTAGTGACCATGGGGGTATTATACACTGCTACTAGTGACCATGGGGGGTATTATACACTGCTACTAGTGACCATGGGGGTATTATACACTGCTACTAGTGACCATGGGGGGTATTATACCACTGCTACTAGTGACCATGGGGGTATTATACACTGCTACTAGTGACCATGGGGGTATTATACACTGCTACTAGTGACCATGGGGGGTATTATACACTGCTACTAGTGACCATGGGGGTATTATACACTGCTACTAGTGACCATGGGGGTATTATACACTGCTACTAGTGACCATGGGGGGTATTATACACTGCTACTAGTGACCATGGGGGTATTATACACTGCTACTAGTGACCATGGGGGGTATTATACACTGCTACTAGTGACCATGGGGGTATTATACACTGCTACTAGTGACCATGGGGGGTATTATACACTGCTACTAGTGACCATGGGGGTATTATACACTGCTACTAGTGACCATGGGGGTATTATACACTGCTACTAGTGACCATGGGGGTATTATACACTGCTACTAGTGACCATGGGGGTATTATATACTGCTACTAGTGACCATGGGGGGTATTATATACTGCTACTAGTGACCATGGGGGTATTATACACTGCTACTAGTGACCATGGGGGTATTATATACTGCTACTAGTGACCATGGGGGTATTATACACTGCTACTAGTGACCATGGGGGTATTATACACTGCTACTAGTGACCATGGGGGTATTATACACTGCTACTAGTGACATGGGGGGGTATTATACACTGCTACTAGTGACCATGGGGGGTATTATACACTGCTACTAGTGACCATGGGGGTATTATACACTGCTACTAGTGACCATGGGGGTATTATACACTGCTACTAGTGACCATGGGGGTATTATACACTGCTACTAGTGACCATGGGGGTATTATACACTGCTACTAGTGACCATGGGGGTATTATACACTGCTACTAGTGACCATGCTACTAGGGGGTATTATACACTGCTACTAGTGACCATGGGGGTATTATACACTGCTACTAGTGACCATGGGGGTATTATACACTGCTACTAGTGACCATGGGGGTATTATACACTGCTACTAGTGACCATGGGGGGTATTATACACTGCTACTAGTGACCATGGGGGTATTATACACTGCTACTAGTGACCATGGGGGGTATTATACACTGCTACTAGTGACCATGGGGGTATTATACACTGCTACTAGTGACCATGGGGGGTATTATACACTGCTACTAGTGACCATGGGGGTATTATACACTGCTACTAGTGACCATGGGGGTATTATACACTGCTACTAGTGACCATGGGGGGTACTGCTACTATACACTGCTACTAGTGACCATGGGGGGTATTATACACTGCTACTAGTGACCATGGGGGTATTATACACTGCTACTAGTGACCATGGGGGTATTATACACTGCTACTAGTGACCATGGGGGGTATTATACACTGCTACTAGTGACCATGGGGGTATTATACACTGCTACTAGTGACCATGGGGGTATTATACACTGCTACTAGTGACCATGGGGGGGGGGTATTATACACTGCTACTAGTGACCATGGGGGTATTATACACTGCTACTAGTGACCATGGGGGGTATTATACCATGGGGGTATTATACACTGCTACTAGTGACCATGGGGGTATTATACACTGCTACTAGTGACCATGGGGGTATTATACACTGCTACTAGTGACCATGGGGGTATTATACACTGCTACTAGTGACCATGGGGGTATTATACACTGCTACTAGTGACCATGGGGGTATTATACACTGCTACTAGTGACCATGGGGGTATTATACACTGCTACTAGTGACCATGGGGGTATTATACACTGCTACTAGTGACCATGGGGGTATTATACACTGCTACTAGTGACCATGGGGGTATTATACACTGCTACTAGTGACCATGGGGGGTATTATACTACTGCTACTAGTGACCATGGGGGTATTATACACTGCTACTAGTGACCATGGGGGTATTATACACTGCTACTAGTGACCATGGGGGTATTATACACTGCTACTAGTGACCATGGGGGTATTATACACTGCTACTAGTGACCATGGGGGGTATTATACACTGCTACTAGTGACCATGGGGGGTATTATACACTGCTACTAGTGACCATGGGGGTATTATACACTGCTACTAGTGACCATGGGGGTATTATACACTGCTACTAGTGACCATGGGGGTATTATACACTGCTACTAGTGACCATGGGGGTATTATACACTGCTACTAGTGACCATGGGGGTATTATACACTGCTACTAGTGACCATGGGGGTATTATACACTGCTACTAGTGACCATGGGGGGTATTATACACTGCTACTAGTGACCATGGGGGTATTATACACTGCTACTAGTGACCATGGGGGTATTATACACTGCTACTAGTGACCATGGGGGGTATTATACACTGCTACTAGTGACCATGGGGGGTATTATACACTGCTACTAGTGACCATGGGGGTATTATACACTGCTACTAGTGACCATGGGGGTATTATACACTGCTACTAGTGACCATGGGGGGTATTATACACTGCTACTAGTGACCATGGGGGTATTATACACTGCTACTAGTGACCATGGGGGTATTATACACTGCTACTAGTGACCATGGGGGTATTATACACTGCTACTAGTGACCATAGTGGGGGTATTATACACTGCTACTAGTGACCATGGGGGGTATTATACACTGCTACTAGTGACCATGGGGGGTATTATACACTGCTACTAGTGACCATGGGGGGTATTATACACTGCTACTAGTGACCATGGGGGTATTATACACTGCTACTAGTGACCATGGGGGTATTATACACTGCTACTAGTGACCATGGGGGGTATTATACACTGCTACTAGTGACCATGGGGGTATTATACACTGCTACTAGTGACCATGGGGGGTATTATACACTGCTACTAGTGACCATGGGGGTATTATACACTGCTACTAGTGACCATGGGGGGGGGTATTATACACTGCTACTAGTGACCATAGTGGGGGTATTATACACTGCTACTAGTGACCATGGGGGTATTATACACTGCTACTAGTGACCATGGGGGTATTATACACTGCTACTAGTGACCATGGGGGGTATTATACACTGCTACTAGTGACCATGGGGGGGTATTATACACTGCTACTAGTGACCATAGTGGGGGTATTATACACTGCTACTAGTGACCATGGGGGTATTATACACTGCTACTAGTGACCATGGGGGGTATTATACACTGCTACTAGTGACCATGGGGGGTATTATACACTGCTACTAGTGACCATGGGGGGTATTATACACTGCTACTAGTGACCATGGGGGTATTATACACTGCTACTAGTGACCATGGGGGTATTATACACTGCTACTAGTGACCATGGGGGGTATTATACACTGCTACTAGTGACCATGGGGGTATTATACACTGCTACTAGTGACCATGGGGGTATTATACACTGCTACTAGTGACCATGGGGGGGTATTATACACTGCTACTAGTGACCATGGGGGTATTATACACTGCTACTAGTGACCATGGGGGTATTATACACTGCTACTAGTGACCATGGGGGGTATTATACACTGCTACTAGTGACCATGGGGGTATTATACACTGCTACTAGTGACCATGGGGGGTATTATACACTGCTACTAGTGACCATGGGGGGTATTATACACTGCTACTAGTGACCATGGGGGTATTATACACTGCTACTAGTGACCATGGGGGTATTATACACTGCTACTAGTGACCATGGGGGTATTATACTACTGCTACTAGTGACCATAGTGACCATGGGGGTATTATACACTGCTACTAGTGACCATGGGGGGTATTATACACTGCTACTAGTGACCATGGGGGGTATTATACACTGCTACTAGTGACCATGGGGGTATTATACACTGCTACTAGTGACCATGGGGGGTATTATACACTGCTACTAGTGACCATGGGGGTATTATACACTGCTACTAGTGACCATGGGGGTATTATACACTGCTACTAGTGACCATGGGGGTATTATACACTGCTACTAGTGACCATGGGGGTATTATACACTGCTACTAGTGACCATGGGGGGTATTATACACTGCTACTAGTGACCATGGGGGTATTATACACTGCTACTAGTGACCATGGGGGTATTATACACTGCTACTAGTGACCATGGGGGTATTATACACTGCTACTAGTGACCATGGGGGGTATTATACACTGCTACTAGTGACCATGGGGGTATTATACACTGCTACTAGTGACCATGGGGGTATTATACACTGCTACTAGTGACCATGGGGGGTATTATACACTGCTACTAGTGACCATGGGGGGGTGACCATGGGGGTATTATACACTGCTACTAGTGACCATGGGGGTATTATACACTGCTACTAGTGACCATGGGGGTATTATACACTGCTACTAGTGACCATGGGGGTATTATACACTGCTACTAGTGACCATGGGGGTATTATACACTGCTACTAGTGACCATGGGGGGTATTATACACTGCTACTAGTGACCATGGGGGGTATTATACACTGCTACTAGTGACCATGGGGGTATTATACACTGCTACTAGTGACCATGGGGGGTATTATATACTGCTACTAGTGACCATAGTGGGGGTATTATACACTGCTACTAGTGACCATGGGGGTATTATACACTGCTACTAGTGACCATGGGGGTATTATATACTGCTACTAGTGACCATGGGGGTATTATACACTGCTACTAGTGACCATGGGGGTATTATACACTGCTACTAGTGACCATGGGGGTATTATATACTGCTACTAGTGACCATGGGGGTATTATACACTGCTACTAGTGACCATGGGGGTATTATACTGCTACTAGTGACCTACTAGTGACCATGGGGGTATTATACCACTGCTACTAGTGACCATGGGGGTATTATACACTGCTACTAGTGACCATGGGGGGTATTATACACTGCTACTAGTGACCATGGGGGGTATTATACACTGCTACTAGTGACCATGGGGGTATTATACACTGCTACTAGTGACCATGGGGGTATTATACACTGCTACTAGTGACCATGGGGGGTATTATACACTGCTACTAGTGACCATGGGGGTATTATACACTGCTACTAGTGACCATGGGGGTATTATACACTGCTACTAGTGACCATGGGGGGTATTATACACTGCTACTAGTGACCATGGGGGTATTATACACTGCTACTAGTGACCATGGGGGTATTATACACTGCTACTAGTGACCATGGGGGGTATTATACACTGCTACTAGTGACCATGGGGGTATTATACACTGCTACTAGTGACCATGGGGGTATTATACACTGCTACTAGTGACCATGGGGGTATTATACACTGCTACTAGTGACCATGGGGGTATTATACACTGCTACTAGTGACCATGGGGGTATTATACACTGCTACTAGTGACCATGGGGGTATTATACACTGCTACTAGTGACCATGGGGGTATTATACACTGCTACTAGTGACCATGGGGGGGTATTATACACTGCTACTAGTGACCATGGGGGGTATTATACACTGCTACTAGTGACCATGGGGGTATTATACACTGCTACTAGTGACCATGGGGGGGTACACTTATAGTGACTGCTACTAGTGACCATGGGGGTATTATACACTGCTACTAGTGACCATGGGGGGTATTATACACTGCTACTAGTGACCATGGGGGTATTATACACTGCTACTAGTGACCATGGGGGTATTATACACTGCTACTAGTGACCATGGGGGGTATTATACACTGCTACTAGTGACCATGGGGGGTATTATACACTGCTACTAGTGACCATGGGGGTATTATACACTGCTACTAGTGACCATGGGGGGTATTATACTACTGCTACTAGTGACCATAGTGGGGGTATTATACACTGCTACTAGTGACCATGGGGGTATTATACACTGCTACTAGTGACCATGGGGGTATTATACACTGCTACTAGTGACCATGGGGGTATTATACACTGCTACTAGTGACCATGGGGGTATTATACACTGCTACTAGTGACCATGGGGGTATTATACACTGCTACTAGTGACCATGGGGGGTATTATACACTGCTACTAGTGACCATGGGGGTATTATACACTGCTACTAGTGACCATGGGGGTATTATACACTGCTACTAGTGACCATGGGGGGTATTATACACTGCTACTAGTGACCATGGGGGGTATTATACACTGCTACTAGTGACCATGGGGGGTATTATATACACTGCTACTAGTGACCATGGGGGTATTATACACTGCTACTAGTGACCATGGGGGTATTATACACTGCTACTAGTGACCATGGGGGGTATTATACACTGCTACTAGTGACCATGGGGGTATTATACACTGCTACTAGTGACCATGGGGGGTATTATACACTGCTACTAGTGACCATGGGGGGTATTATACACTGCTACTAGTGACCATGGGGGGTATTATACACTGCTACTAGTGACCATGGGGGTATTATACACTGCTACTAGTGACCATGGGGGTATTATACTGCTACTAGTGACCATGGGGGTATTATACACTGCTACTAGTGACCATGGGGGGTATTATACACTGCTACTAGTGACCATGGGGGTATTATACACTGCTACTAGTGACCATGGGGGTATTATACACTGCTACTAGTGACCATGGGGGTATTATACACTGCTACTAGTGACCATGGGGGGGTGACCATTATACACTGCTACTAGTGACCATGGGGGTATTATACACTGCTACTAGTGACCATGGGGGTATTATACACTGCTACTAGTGACCATGGGGGTATTATACACTGCTACTAGTGACCATGGGGGGTATTATACACTGCTACTAGTGACCATGGGGGGTATTATACACTGCTACTAGTGACCATGGGGGTATTATACACTGCTACTAGTGACCATGGGGGTATTATACACTGCTACTAGTGACCATGGGGGTATTATACACTGCTACTAGTGACCATGGGGGGTATTATATACTGCTACTAGTGACCATGGGGGTATTATACACTGCTACTAGTGACCATGGGGGTATTATACACTGCTACTAGTGACCATGGGGGTATTATACACTGCTACTAGTGACCATGGGGGGTATTATACACTGCTACTAGTGACCATGGGGGTATTATACACTGCTACTAGTGACCATGGGGGTATTATACACTGCTACTAGTGACCATGGGGGTATTATACACTGCTACTAGTGACCATGGGGGGTATTATACACTGCTACTAGTGACCATGGGGGTATTATACACTGCTACTAGTGACCATGGGGGTATTATACACTGCTACTAGTGACCATGGGGGGTATTATACACTGCTACTAGTGACCATAGGGGGGTATTATACACTGCTACTAGTGACCATGGGGGTATTATACACTGCTACTAGTGACCATGGGGGTATTATACACTGCTACTAGTGACCATGGGGGGTATTATACACTGCTACTAGTGACCATGGGGGTATTATACACTGCTACTAGTGACCATGGGGGTATTATACACTGCTACTAGTGACCATGGGGGGTATTATACACTGCTACTAGTGACCATGGGGGTATTATACACTGCTACTAGTGACCATGGGGGTATTATACACTGCTACTAGTGACCATGGGGGTATTATACACTGCTACTAGTGACCATGGGGGGTATTATACACTGCTACTAGTGACCATGGGGGGTATTATACACTGCTACTAGTGACCATGGGGGTATTATACACTGCTACTAGTGACCATGGGGGGTATTATACACTGCTACTAGTGACCATGGGGGGTATTATACACTGCTACTAGTGACCATGGGGGGTATTATACACTGCTACTAGTGACCATGGGGGGTATTATACACTGCTACTAGTGACCATGGGGGGTATTATACACTGCTACTAGTGACCATGGGGGGTATTATACACTGCTACTAGTGACCATGGGGGGGTATTATACACTGCTACTAGTGACCATGGGGGTATTATACACTGCTACTAGTGACCATGGGGGTATTATACACTGCTACTAGTGACCATGGGGGTATTATACACTGCTACTAGTGACCATGGGGGTATTATACACTGCTACTAGTGACCATGGGGGTATTATACACTGCTACTAGTGACCATGGGGGTATTATACACTGCTACTAGTGACCATGGGGGTATTATACACTGCTACTAGTGACCATGGGGGGTATTATACACTGCTACTAGTGACCATGGGGGTATTATACACTGCTACTAGTGACCATGGGGGTATTATACACTGCTACTAGTGACCATGGGGGTATTATACTGCTACTGCTACTACTAGTGACCATGGGGGTATTATACACTGCTACTAGTGACCATGGGGGACCATGCTACTAGGGGGTATTATACACTGCTACTAGTGACCATGGGGGTATTATACACTGCTACTAGTGACCATGGGGGTATTATACACTGCTACTAGTGACCATGGGGGGTATTATACACTGCTACTAGTGACCATGGGGGGTATTATACACTGCTACTAGTGACCATGGGGGGTATTATACACTGCTACTAGTGACCATGGGGGTATTATACACTGCTACTAGTGACCATAGTGGGGGGTATTATACACTGCTACTAGTGACCATGGGGGTATTATACACTGCTACTAGTGACCATGGGGGTATTATACACTGCTACTAGTGACCATGGGGGTATTATACACTGCTACTAGTGACCATGGGGGTATTATACACTGCTACTAGTGACCATGGGGGTATTATACACTGCTACTAGTGACCATGGGGGTATTATACACTGCTACTAGTGACCATGGGGGGTATTATACACTGCTACTAGTGACCATGGGGGGTATTATACACTGCTACTAGTGACCATGGGGGTATTATACACTGCTACTAGTGACCATGGGGGGTATTATACACTGCTACTAGTGACCATGGGGGTATTATACACTGCTACTAGTGACCATGGGGGTATTATACACTGCTACTAGTGACCATGGGGGGTATTATACACTGCTACTAGTGACCATGGGGGGTATTATACACTGCTACTAGTGACCATGGGGGTATTATACACTGCTACTAGTGACCATGGGGGGTATTATATACTGCTACTAGTGACCATGGGGGTATTATACACTGCTACTAGTGACCATGGGGGTATTATTATACACTGCTACTAGTGACCATGGGGGTATTATACACTGCTACTAGTGACCATGGGGGTATTATACACTGCTACTAGTGACCATGGGGGTATTATACACTGCTACTAGTGACCATGGGGGTATTATACACTGCTACTAGTGACCATGGGGGGTATTATACACTGCTACTAGTGACCATGGGGGGTATTATACACTGCTACTAGTGACCATGGGGGTATTATACACTGCTACTAGTGACCATGGGGGGTATTATACACTGCTACTAGTGACCATGGGGGTATTATACACTGCTACTAGTGACCATGGGGGTATTATACACTGCTACTAGTGACCATGGGGGTATTATACACTGCTACTAGTGACCATGGGGGGGGTATTATATACTGCTACTAGTGACCATGGGGGTATTATACACTGCTACTAGTGACCATGGGGGGTATTATACACTGCTACTAGTGACCATGGGGGGTATTATACACTGCTACTAGTGACCATGGGGGTATTATACACTGCTACTAGTGACCATGGGGGTATTATACACTGCTACTAGTGACCATGGGGGTATTATACACTGCTACTAGTGACCATGGGGGTATTATACTACTGCTACTAGTGACCATGGGGGGTATTATACACTGCTACTAGTGACCATGGGGGTATTATACACTGCTACTAGTGACCATGGGGGTATTATACACTGCTACTAGTGACCATGGGGGGTATTATACACTGCTACTAGTGACCATGGGGGTATTATACACTGCTACTAGTGACCATGGGGGTATTATACACTGCTACTAGTGACCATGGGGGTATTATACACTGCTACTAGTGACCATGGGGGTATTATACACTGCTACTAGTGACCATGGGGGTATTATACACTGCTACTAGTGACCATGGGGGTATTATACACTGCTACTAGTGACCATGGGGGTATTATACACTGCTACTAGTGACCATGGGGGGTATTATACACTGCTACTAGTGACCATGGGGGGTATTATACACTGCTACTAGTGACCATGGGGGTATTATACACTGCTACTAGTGACCATGGGGGTATTATACACTGCTACTAGTGACCATGGGGGGTATTATACACTGCTACTAGTGACCATGGGGGTATTATACACTGCTACTAGTGACCATGGGGGGTATTATACACTGCTACTAGTGACCATGGGGGTATTATACACTGCTACTAGTGACCATGGGGGGTATTATACACTGCTACTAGTGACCATGGGGGTATTATACACTGCTACTAGTGACCATGGGGGTATTATACACTGCTACTAGTGACCATGGGGGGTATTATACACTGCTACTAGTGACCATGGGGGGTATATACTGCTACTAGTGACCATGGGGGTATTATACACTGCTACTAGTGACCATGGGGGTATTATATACTGCTACTAGTGACCATGGGGGTATTATACACTGCTACTAGTGACCATGGGGGTATTATACACTGCTACTAGTGACCATGGGGGTATTATACACTGCTACTAGTGACCATGGGGGTATTATACACTGCTACTAGTGACCATGGGGGTATTATACACTGCTACTAGTGACCATGGGGGTATTATACACTGCTACTAGTGACCATGGGGGGTATTATACACTGCTACTAGTGACCATGGGGGTATTATACACTGCTACTAGTGACCATGGGGGTATTATACACTGCTACTAGTGACCATGGGGGTATTATACACTGCTACTAGTGACCATGGGGGTATTATACACTGCTACTAGTGACCATGGGGGGTATTATATACTGCTACTAGTGACCATGGGGGGTATTATACACTGCTACTAGTGACCATAGTGGGGGTATTATACACTGCTACTAGTGACCATGGGGGGTATTATACACTGCTACTAGTGACCATGGGGGTATTATACACTGCTACTAGTGACCATGGGGGTATTATACACTGCTACTAGTGACCATGGGGGTATTATACACTGCTACTAGTGACCATGGGGGTATTATACACTGCTACTAGTGACCATGGGGGTATTATATACTGCTACTAGTGACCATGGGGGGTATTATATACTGCTACTAGTGACCATGGGGGTATTATACACTGCTACTAGTGACCATGGGGGGTATTATATACTGCTACTAGTGACCATGGGGGGTATTATACACTGCTACTAGTGACCATGGGGGTATTATACACTGCTACTAGTGACCATGGGGGGTATTATACACTGCTACTAGTGACCATGGGGGTATTATACACTGCTACTAGTGACCATGGGGGTATTATATACTGCTACTAGTGACCATGGGGGGTATTATATACTGCTACTAGTGACCATGGGGGGTATTATACACTGCTACTAGTGACCATGGGGGGTATTATACACTGCTACTAGTGACCATGGGGGTATTATACACTGCTACTAGTGACCATGGGGGGTATTATACACTGCTACTAGTGACCATGGGGGGTATTATACACTGCTACTAGTGACCATGGGGGTATTATATACTGCTACTAGTGACCATGGGGGACTGCTACTAGTGACCATGGGGGGTATTATACACTGCTACTAGTGACCATGGGGGTATTATACACTGCTACTAGTGACCATGGGGGTATTATATACTGCTACTAGTGACCATGGGGGTATTATACACTGCTACTAGTGACCATGGGGGTATTATACACTGCTACTAGTGACCATGGGGGGTATTATACACTGCTACTAGTGACCATGGGGGTATTATACACTGCTACTAGTGACCATGGGGGTATTATACACTGCTACTAGTGACCATGGGGGTGTATTATACACTGCTACTAGTGACCATGGTGGTTATTATACACTGCTACTAGTGACCATGGGGGGTATTATACACTGCTACTAGTGACCATGGGGGGTATTATACACTGCTACTAGTGACCATGGGGGTATTATATACTGCTACTAGTGACCATGGGGGTATTATACACTGCTACTAGTGACCATGGGGGGTATTATATACTGCTACTAGTGACCATGGGGGTATTATACACTGCTACTAGTGACCATGGGGGTATTATACACTGCTACTAGTGACCATGGGGGGTATTATACACTGCTACTAGTGACCATGGGGGTATTATACACTGCTACTAGTGACCATGGGGGTATTATATACTGCTACTAGTGACCATGGGGGTATTATACACTGCTACTAGTGACCATGGGGGGTATTATACACTGCTACTAGTGACCATGGGGGTATTATACACTGCTACTAGTGACCATGGGGGTATTATACACTGCTACTAGTGACCATGGGGGGTATTATACACTGCTACTAGTGACCATGGGGGTATTATACACTGCTACTAGTGACCATGGGGGTATTATACACTGCTACTAGTGACCATGGGGGTATTATACACTGCTACTAGTGACCATGGGGGTATTATACACTGCTACTAGTGACCATGGGGGGTATTATACACTGCTACTAGTGACCATGGGGGGTATTATACACTGCTACTAGTGACCATGGGGGTATTATACACTGCTACTAGTGACCATGGGGGTATTATATATATACTGCTACTAGTGACCATGGGGGTATTATACACTGCTACTAGTGACCATGGGGGTATTATACACTGCTACTAGTGACCATGGGGGTATTATACACTGCTACTAGTGACCATGGGGGTATTATACACTGCTACTAGTGACCATGGGGGGTATTATACACTGCTACTAGTGACCATGGGGGTATTATACACTGCTACTAGTGACCATGGGGGGTATTATACACTGCTACTAGTGACCATGGGGGGTATTATACACTGCTACTAGTGACCATGGGGGGTATTATACACTGCTACTAGTGACCATGGGGGTATTATACACTGCTACTAGTGACCATGGGGGGTATTATACACTGCTACTAGTGACCATGGGGGGTATTATACACTGCTACTAGTGACCATGGGGGGTATTATACACTGCTACTAGTGACCATGGGGGTATTATACACTGCTACTAGTGACCATGGGGGGTATTATACACTGCTACTAGTGACCATGGGGGTATTATACACTGCTACTAGTGACCATGGGGGGTATTATACACTGCTACTAGTGACCATGGGGGGTATTATACACTGCTACTAGTGACCATGGGGGTATTATACACTGCTACTAGTGACCATGGGGGTATTATACACTGCTACTAGTGACCATGGGGGTATTATACACTGCTACTAGTGACCATGGGGGTATTATACACTGCTACTAGTGACCATGGGGGGTATTATACACTGCTACTAGTGACCATGGGGGGTATTATACACTGCTACTAGTGACCATGGGGGTATTATACACTGCTACTAGTGACCATGGGGGGTATTATACACTGCTACTAGTGACCATGGGGGTATTATACACTGCTACTAGTGACCATGGGGGTATTATACACTGCTACTAGTGACCATGGGGGTATTATACACTGCTACTAGTGACCATGGGGGTATTATACACTGCTACTAGTGACCATGGGGGTATTATACACTGCTACTAGTGACCATGGGGGTATTATACACTGCTACTAGTGACCATGGGGGGTATTATACACTGCTACTAGTGACCATGGGGGGGTATTATACACTGCTACTAGTGTGACCATAGGGGGTATTATACACTGCTACTAGTGACCATGGGGGTATTATACACTGCTACTAGTGACCATGGGGGTATTATACACTGCTACTAGTGACCATGGGGGTATTATACACTGCTACTAGTGACCATGGGGGTATTATACACTGCTACTAGTGACCATGGGGGGTATTATACACTGCTACTAGTGACCATGGGGGGTATTATACACTGCTACTAGTGACCATGGGGGGTATTATACACTGCTACTAGTGACCATGGGGGTATTATACACTGCTACTAGTGACCATGGGGGGTATTATACACTGCTACTAGTGACCATGGGGGGTATTATACACTGCTACTAGTGACCATGGGGGGTATTATACACTGCTACTAGTGACCATGGGGGTATTATACACTGCTACTAGTGACCATGGGGGTATTATACACTGCTACTAGTGACCATGGGGGGTATTATACACTGCTACTAGTGACCATGGGGGGTATTATACACTGCTACTAGTGACCATGGGGGGGGTATTATACACTGCTACTAGTGACCATGGGGGTATTATACACTGCTACTAGTGACCAAGGGGGGTATTATACACTGCTACTAGTGACCATGGGGGGTATTATACACTGCTACTAGTGACCATGGGGGTATTATACACTGCTACTAGTGACCATGGGGGTATTATACACTGCTACTAGTGACTATGGGGGGTATTATATACTGCTACTAGTGACCATGAGGGGTATTATACACTGCTACTAGTGACCATAGGGGGTATTATACACTGCTTTTAGTGACCATGAGGGTATTATATACTGCTACTAGTAACCATGGGGGGTATTATACACTGCTACTAGTGACCATGGGGGGTATTATATACTGCTACTAGTGACCATGGGGGTATTATACACTGCTACTAGTGACCATGGGTGCATTATACACTGCTACTTGTGACAATGGGGGCATTATATACTGCTACTAGTGGGGGGGCATTATATACTGCTACTAGTGACCATGGGGGGTATTATACACTGCTACTAGTGACCATGTTGGGTATTATATACTGCTACTAGTGACCATGGGGGTATTATACACTGCTACTAGTGACCATGGGGGCATTATATACTGCTACTAGTTACTATGGGGGGTATTATATACTGCTACTAGTGACCATGGGGGGTATTATATACTGCTACTAGTGACCATGGGGGTATTATACACTGCTACTAGTGACCATGGGGGGTATTATACACTGCTACTAGTGACCATGGGGGTATTATACACTGCTACTAGTGACCATGGGGGTATTATACTAGTGACCATGGGGGTATTATACACTGCTACTAGTGACCATGGGGGTATTATACACTGCTACTAGTGACCATGGGGGGTATTATACACTGCTACTAGTGACCATGGGGGGTATTATATACTGCTACTAGTGACCATGGGGGTATTATATACTGCTACTAGTGACCATGGGGATTATTATATACTGCTACTAGTTACCATGGGGGTTATTATATACTGCTACTAGTGACCATGGGGGGTATTATATACTGCTACGAGTGACCATGGGGGGTATTATATACTGCTACTAGTGACCATGGGGGGTATTATATACTGCTACTAGTGACCATGGGGGGTATTATACACTGCTACTAGTGACCATGGGGGATATTATACACTGCTACTAGTGACCATGGGGGGTATTATATACTGCTATTAGTGACCATGGGGGTATTATACACTGCTACCAGTGACCATGGGGGTATTATATACTGCTACTAGTGACCATGGGGGGTATTATATACTGCTACTAGTGACCATGGGGGGGGGTATTTTATACTTCTTCTAGTGACAATGGGGGGTATTATACACTGCTACTAGCGACCATGGGGGTATTATATACTGCTACTAGTGACCATGGGTGGGG
Organism: Procambarus clarkii; assembly: GCF_020424385.1. NCBI lineage: Eukaryota > Metazoa > Arthropoda > Malacostraca > Decapoda > Cambaridae > Procambarus > Procambarus clarkii. The sequence continues at coordinate 37,949 of NW_025570907.1, forward strand.
GTATTATACACTGCTACTAGTGACCATGGGGGGTATTATATACTGCTATTAGTGACCATGGGGGGTATTATATACTGCTACTAGTATCCATGAGGTATTATATACTGCTACTAGTAACCATGGGGGGTATTATGCACTGCTACTAGTAACCATGGGGTGTTATACACTGCTACTAGAAACATGGAGTATTATACACTGCTACTAGTGACCATGGGGTATTATACACTGCTACTGGTGACCATGGAGTGTTATACACCTATACTAGTGACCATGGGGTATTATACACTGCTACTAGTGACCATGGGGGGTATTATATACTGCTACTAGTGACCATGGGGGGTATTATACACTTCTACTAGTAACCATGGGGTATTATACACTGCTACTATTACCATGGGGTATTATACACTGCTACTAGTAACCATGTGGTATTATATGCTGCTACTAGTAACCATGGGGGTATTATACGCTGCTACTAGTGACCATGGGGGTATTATATACTGCTACTAGTGACCATGGGGGGTATTATACACTTCTACTAGTAACCATGGGGTATTATACACTGCTACTAGTAACCATGGGGTATTATACACTGCTACCAGTGACCATGGGGTATTATAAACTGCTGCTAGTGACCATGGGGTATTATACACTGCTACTGGTGACCATGTAGGGTATTATACACTGCTACTAGTAACCATGGGGGGTATTATACACTGCTACTAGTGACCATGGGGTATTATACACTGCTACTGGTGACCATGGAGTGTTATACACCTATACTAGTGACCATGGTGGTATTATATACTGCTACTAGTGACCATGGGGGGTATTATACACTGCTACTAGTGACCATGGGGGGTATTATACACTGCTACTAGTGACCATGGGGGGAATTATATACTGCTACTAGTGACCATGGGGGGGGTACTATACACTGCTACTAGTGACCATGGGGGTATTATAAACTGCTACTAGTGACCATGGGGGAATTATACACTGCTACTAGTGACCATGGGGGGTATTATATACTGCTACTAGTGACCATGGGGGTATTATATACTGCTACTAGTGACCATGGGGGTATTATACACTGCTACTAGTGACCAAGGGGGGTATTATATACTGCTACTAGTGACCATGGGGGGTATTATACACTACTACTAGTGACCATGGGGGTATTATACACTGCTACTAGTGACAATGGGGGGGCATTATATACTGCTACTAGTGACCATGGGGGGTATTAAACACTGCTACTAGTGACCATGTGGGGTATTATATACTGCTACTAGTGACCATGGGGGTATTATACACTGCTACTAGTGACCATGGGGGGTATTATATACTGCTACTAGTGACCATGGGGGTATTATACACTGCTACTAGTGACCATGGGTGCATTATACACTGCTACTTGTGACAATGGGGGGCATTATATACTGCTACTAGTGACCATGGGGGGTATTATACACTGCTACTAGTGACCATGTTGGGTATTATATACTGCTACTAGTGACCATGGGGGTATTATACACTGCTACTAGTGACCATGGGGGCATTATATACTGCTACTAGTTACCATGGGGGGTATTATATACTGCTACTAGTGACCATGGGGGGTATTATATACTGCTACTAGTGACCATGGGGGGATTATACCCTGCTACTTGTGACCATTGGGGGGTATTATATACTGCTACTAGTGACCATGGGGGGTATTATACACTGCTACTAGTGACCATGGGGGGTATTATACACTGCTACTAGTGACCAAGGGGGGTATTATACACTGCTACTTGTGACCATGGGGGTATTATACACTGCTACTAGTGACCATGGGGGCATTATATACTGCTACTAGTTACCATGGGGGGTATTATATACTGCTACTAGTGACCATGGGGGGTATTATATACTGCTACTAGTGACCATGGGGGGTATTATACACTGCTACTAGTGACCATGGGGGGTATTATACACTGCTACTAGTGACCATGGGGGGTATTATATACTGCTACTAGTGACCATGGGGGTATTATACACTGCTACTAGTGACCATGGGGGTATTATATACTGCTACTAGTGACCATGGGGTTAATATATACTGCTACTAGTGACCATGGGGGGGGGGGTATTTTATACTTCTTCTAGTGACAGTGGGGGGTATTATACACTGCTACTAGTGACCATGGGGGTATTATATACTGCCACTAGTGACCATGGGGGGGTATTATACACTGCTACTAGTGACCATGGGGGTATTATATACTGCTACTAGTGACCATGGGGGGTATTATATACTGCTACTAGTATCCATGAATTATTATATACTGCTACTAGTAACCATGGGGGGTATTATGCACTGCTACTAGTAACCATAGGGTGTTATACACTGCTACTAATAACCATGGAGTATTATACACTGCTACTAGTGACCATGGGGTATTATACACTGCTACTGGTGACCATGGAGTGTTATACACCTATACTAGTGACCATGGGGTATTATACACTGCTACTAGTGACCATGGGGGGTATTATATACTGCTACTAGTGACCATGGGGGGTATTATACACTGCTACTAGTAACCATGGGGTATTATACTCTGCTACTAGTAACCATGGGGTATTATACACTGCTACTAGAAACCGTGGGGTATTATATACTGCTACTAGTAACCATGGGGGTATTATACACTGCTACTAGTAACCATGGGGTATTATACACTGCTACTAGTAACCATGGGGTATTATACACTGCTACCAGTGACCATGGGGTATTATACAGTGCTACTAGTGACCATGGGGTATTATACACTGCTACTGGTGACCATGGGGGGTAATATACACTGCTACTAGTAACCATGGGGGGTATTATACACTGCTAATAGTGACCATGGGGTATTATACACTGCTACTGGTGACCATGGAGTGTTATACACCTATACTAGTGACCATGGTGGTATTATATACTGCTACTAGTGACCATGGGGGGTATTATACACTGCTACTAGTGACCATGGGGGGTATTATATACTGCTACTAGTGACCATGGGGGGTATTATACACTGCTACTAGTGACCATGGGGGTATTATATACTGCAACTAGTGACCATGGGGGGTATTATACACTGCTACTAGTGACCATGGGGGGTATTATATACTGCTACTAGTGACCATGGGGGTATTATACACTGCTACTAGTGACCATGGGGGGTATTATACACTGCTACTAGTAACCATGGAGTGTTATACACCTATACTAGTGACCATGGGGGGTATTATATACTGCTACTAGTGACCATGGGGGTATTATACACTGCTACTAGTGACCATGGGTGGGTATTATATACTGCTACTAGTGACCATGGGGGTATTATATACTGCTACTAGTGACCATGGGGAGGTATTATACTCTGCTACTAGTGACCATGGGGGGTATTATATACTGCTACTAGTGACCATGGGGGTATTATATACTGCTACTAGTGACCATGGGGAGGTATTATACTCTGCTACTAGTGACCATGGGGGGTATTATACACTGCTACTAGTGACCATGGGGGGTATTATACACTGCTACTAGTGATCATGGGGGTATTATATACTGCTACTAGTGACCATGGGGGGTATTACACACTGCTACTAGTGACCAAGGGGGGTATTATATACTGCTACTAGTGACCATGTGGGGTATTATACACTGCTACTAGTGACCATGGGGGGTATTATACACTGCTACTAGTGACCATGGGGGGGTATTATACACTGCTACTAGTGACCATGGGGGGTATTATATACTGCTACTAGTGACCATGGGGGGTATTATACACTGCTACTAGTGACCATGGGGGGTATTATATACTGGTACTAGTGACCATGGGGGTATTATATACTGCTACTAGTGACCATGGGGGGTATTATACACTGCTACTAGTGACCATGGGGGGTATTATATACTGCAACTAGTGACCATGGGGGGTATTATATACTTTTACTAGTGACCATGGGGGTATTATACACTGCTACTAGTAACCATGGGGTATTATACACTGCTACTAGTGACCATGGGGGTATTATATACTGCTGCTAGTAACCATGGGGTATTATACACTGCTACTAGCAACCATGGGGGATTATACACTGCTACTAGTGACCATGGGGTATTATACACTGCTACTGGTGACCATAGAGTGTTATACACCTATACCAATGACCATGGGGTATTATACACTGCTACTAGTGACCATGGGGGGTATTATATACTGCTACTAGTGACCATGGGGAGGTATTATACTCTGCTACTAGTGACCATGGGGGGTATTATATACTGCTACTAGTGACCATGGGGGGTATTATATACTGCTACTAGTGACCATGGGGAGGTATTATACTCTGCTACTAGTGACCATGGGGTGTATTATACACTGCTACTAGTGACCATGGGGGGTATTATATACTGCTACTAGTGACCATGGGGGGTATTACACACTGCTACTAGTGACCAAGGGGGGTATTATATACTGCTACTAGTGACCATGTGGGGTATTATACACTGCTACTAGTGACCATGGGGGGTATTATACACTGCTACTAGTGACCATGGGGGGGTATTATACACTGCTACTAGTGACCATGGGGGGTATTATATACTGCTTCTAGTGACCATGGGGGGTATTATACACTGCTACTAGTGACCATGGGGGGTATTATATACTGGTACTAGTGACCATGGGGGTATTATATACTGCTACTAGTGACCATGGGGGGTATTATACACTGCTACTAGTGACCATGGGGGGTATTATATACTGCTACTAGTGACCATGGGGGGTATTATATACTGCTACTAGTGACCATGGGGGTATTATACACTGCTACTAGTAACCATGGGGTATTATACACTGCTACTAGTGACCATGGGGGGTATTATATACTGCTGCTAGTAACCATGGGGTATTATACACTGCTACTAGCAACCATGGGGGATTATACACTGCTACTAGTGTCCATGGGGTATTATACACTGCTACTGGTGACCATAGAGTGTTATACACCTATACCAGTGACCATGGGGTATTATACACTGCTACTAGTGACCATGGGGTATTATACACTGCTACTAGTGACCATGGGGTATTATACACTGCTACTAGTGACCATGGGGTATTATACACTGCTACTAGTGACTATGGGGTATTATACACTGCTACTAGTGACTATGGAGTATTATACACTGCTACTAGTGATCATTGGGTATTATACAATGTAATTAATAGTCCAACGGGTATTAGAGTCTATTAGTACGGAACAAGTGTATTCACAAACATTAATGACCTAAATGGGTTATAGTTTATTATAAATCAATCAAAATCTTTATTCACAAATATATGTACATCTATAATTGGGAAGTTAATAAAATATTACAGTACTATAGTGACTCGTATGTAATTATATAACATTTTGTAACATTTACAAAATGTTATTTACAACCGATGTTTTACGTGTTACTAATGACCAACAGGGTTAATACTAAGTCAATAAATGACCAACAAGAGTAATATAAGCAGGTAATATGCAGGTAATACTGACAAACTGGAGTAATATACCGGAAATAATGATCAATAGAAGTAATATACCGGAAATATATATACCAACAAAACTAATTTACCGGAAATAATGACCAACAGGAGTAATATATGGGAAATAATGTCCAACAGGAGTAATATATGGGAAATAATGACCAACAGGAGTAATATATGGGAAATAATGACCAACAGGAGTAATATATGGGAAATAATGACCAACAGGTGATAATAATAAAGAGCCTCACCTGGTGTAACAAAACTATTAATATGACCAACAAACAGGATTTAAACTACAGCAAACACTACAATAATTCAGTAATTGTGTGGCACTGTAATGCAAACTGCAGTAATAAACATATAATTGAATTGAATCAATTAATCTGTCCTGATGCATTTTTGGTATAAACGACAACTATTTGGAGTGTGTAAATCAGTCATGCAAATTCAGTATTTGTGTTATCGGGAAAATTTGATGACACGCAATACTGAATTTGCATTACTTATTTACACTTTTTTGATATATGTTGAAATTTTGATATTTTTCAAAACATAAATAACGACGTGATGATATGTAATATACATAATTTAAGAAAATACATAAAAATATATTAAAATAAATATTTTATGTAACTTAAATAATTTTGTTAGTATCATTTATACTAAATAGTGGGTACGTGGTAGTGTAGATATGTGGTACGTGAGCACGTGGCATTGCACGTTGTACGTGATTATGTAACATGGTACGTGAGCACGTGACATTGTGTGAACGTGGTACACGTACTGTGGTACGTGAGTACGTGACATTGTGTGAACGTGGTACGTGAGCACGTGACATTGTGTGAACGTGGTACACGTACTGTGGTCCGTGAGTACGTGGCATTGTGAGTACGTGGAACGTGGCATTGTGAGTACGTGGAACGTGGCATTGTGAGTACGTGGAACGTGGCATTGTGAGTACGTGGAACGTGGCATTGTGAGGACGTGAGTAAGTGGCATTGAACGTAGTACTGTGGATGCATGGTACTGTGGGTGTATGGAACTGTGGGTGCATGGTACTGTGGGTGTATGGAACTGTGGGTGCATGGTACTGTGGGTGTATGGAACTGTGGGTGCATGGTACTGTGGGTGTATGGAACTGTGGGTGCATGGTACTGTGGGTGTATGGAACTGTGGATGCATGGTACTGTGGGTGTATGGAACTGTGGGTGTATGGTACTGTGGGTGTATGGTACTATAGGTGCATGGTACTGTAAGTGTATGGTACTATGGGAGTATGGTACTGTGGGTGTATGGTACTGTGGGTGTATGGTACTATGGGTGCATGGTACTGTGAGTGTATGGTACTATGGGTGTATGGTACTGTGGGTGTATGGTACTGTAGGTGTATGGTACTATGGGTGCATGGTACTGTGGGTGTATGGTACTATGGGTGTATGGTACTGTGGGTGTATGGTACTGTGGGTGCATGGTACTGTGGGTGTATGGAACTGTGGGTGCATGGTACTGTGGGTGTATGGTACTATAGGTGCATGGTACTGTGGGTGTATGGTACTATGGGTGCATGGTACTGTGAGTGTATGGTACTATGAGTGTATGGTACTATGGGTGCATGGTACTGTGAGTGTATGGTACTATGAGTTTATGGTACTATGGGTGCAGGGTACTGTGAGTGCATGGTACTGTGCGTGTATGATACTGTGGATGCATGGTACTGTGGGTGTATGGTACTGTGAGTGCATGGTACTGTGGGTGTATGGTTCTGTGGGTGCATGGTACTGTGGGTGTATGGTACTGTGGGTGTATGGTACTGTGGGTGTATGGTACTGTGGGTGTATGGTACTGTGGGTGTATGATACTGTGGATGCATGGTACTGTGGGTGTATGGTTCTGTGGGTGCATGGTACTGTGGATGCATGGTACTGTGGGTGCATGGTACTGTGAGTGCATGGTACTGTGAGTGCATGGTACTGTGAGTGCATGGTACTGTGAGTGCATGGTACTGTGGGTGTATGGTACTGTAGGTGTATGGTACTATGGGTGCATGGTACTGTGGGTGTATGGTACTATGGGTGTATGGTACTGTGGGTGTATGGTACTGTGGTGCATGGTACTGTGGGTGTATGGAACTGTGGGTGCATGGTACTGTGGGTGTTGGTACTATGGGTGCATGGTACTGTGGGTGTATGGTACTATGGGTGCATGGTACTGTGAGTGTATGGTACTATGAGTGTATGGTACTATGGGTGCATGGTACTGTGAGTGTATGGTACTATGAGTTTATGGTACTATGGGTGCATGGTACTGTGAGTGCATGGTACTGTGCGTGTATGATACTGTGGATGCATGGTACTGTGGGTGTATGGTACTGTGAGTGCATGGTACTGTGGGTGTATGGTTCTGTGGGTGCATGGTACTGTGGGTGTATGGTACTGTGGGTGTATGGTACTGTGGGTGTATGGTACTGTGGGTGTATGGTACTGTGGGTGTATGGTACTGTGGGTGTATGATACTGTGGATGCATGGTACTGTGGGTGTATGGTTCTGTGGGTGCATGGTACTGTGGATGCATGGTACTGTGGGTGCATGGTACTGTGAGTGCATGGTACTGTGAGTGCATGGTACTGTGAGTGCATGGTACTGTGAGTGCATGGTACTGTGGATGTATGGTACTGTGGATGCATGGTACTGTGAGTGCATGGTACTGTGGGTGTATGATACTGTGGATGCATGGTACTGTGAGTGCATGGTACTGTGAGTGCATGGTACTGTGGGTGTATGGTTCTGTGGGTGCATGGTACTGTGGGTGTATGGTACTGTGAGTGCATGGTACTGTGAGTGCATGGTACTGTGGGTGTATGATACTGTGGATGCATGGTACTGTGAGTGCATGGTACTGTGAGTGCATGGTACTGTGGGTGTATGGTACTGTGAGTGCATGGTACTGTGGGTGTATGATACTGTGGATGCATGGTACTGTGTAATATATCGGAAATAAACATTTCCATAACTTTACATTTACTGGTGTTAAACTCCAGTAGCCATTTCCCTGACCATCTCTGCAACCTGTTTAAGTCCTCTTGGAGGATCCTACAATCCTCGTCTGTCACAACTCTTCTCATTAATTTTGCGTCATCCGCAAACATTGACATGTATGATTCCACTCCTGTAAACATATCATTTACGTAAATTAGAAAGAGGATTGGGTCCAGCACCGATTCTTGTCCTTTGGTCAAAATTTTAAGCTCCATCATGTAGTCAAAGACTAGGACACAATGGTCACTGGCTCCTAGTGGTATTTCATGTTCCAACTGCTCGATGTCTTCTACATTCTGGGTGAAAATGAGATCTAATAGGCTGGGTGTATCCCCTCCTCTTTCCCTAGTATCTTCCTTCACATGCTGTGTTAGGAAATTCCTGTCAATAACGTCTACCAGCTTCGCTCCCCAGGTCTCCTCCCCGCCATGGGGATTCCTCGTTTCCCAATGTATCTCTCCGTGATTTAGGTCCCCCAAGACCAGCAGCTTCGCTCTCATTCTATGTGCTATAGTTGCTGCCCTCTGCAGTTCATCTACACATGTCTTGTTGCTGTCCTCGTACTCCTGCCTGGGCCTTCTACTGTTTGGTGGGGGATTGTAGAGTATCAAGATTACAATCTTCTTCCCATCCACTGTCAGAGTTCCATGTATGAAGCTCGTGCTTTCATTGGTACCCGGATTTTCCAGCTCATCAAACTTCCATTTCCGCTTTATTAGGAGTGCCACTCCTGTGTGACTAGACACCTGTGCACCACCTGAGCAGGGGGGGGGCCTAATGGGCTCACCTGCTCAGGTGGTGTATGCGGGTCTAGTCACACTTTACACTACTGGCGTGATGTCAACCCCCAAATCTTTTTCTCTTTCTGACTCATGAAGAATTTCATCTCCCAGAAGATACCTTGTATCTGGCCTCCTGCTCCCTACGCCTATCTTCATTACATTACATTTGCTTGGGTTAAACTCTAACAACCATTTGTTTGACCAAACCTTCAGCTTGTCTTGGTTTTCTTGAAGCCTCAAGCAGTCCTTCTCTGTCTTAATCCTTCTCATAATTTTGACATCGTCAGCAAACACTGAGAGAAATGATTCTATACCCTCCGGGAGATCATTTACATATATCAGAACAAGATAGGACCGAGTACAGAGCCCTGTGGGACTCCACTGGTGACTTCAATCCACTTTGACTCCTCCCCCCTCACCGTTACTCGCTGTTTCCTATTGCTTAGATACTCCTTTATCCACTGGAGCACCTTACCTTTTACTCCTGCCTGCTGCTCCAACTTTTGAAACAGCCTTTTGTGAGATACTGTGTCAAAGGCTTTCTGACAGTCCAAGAATATGCAGTCTGTCCACCCTTCTCTTTCCTGCCTAACTTGTGTTGCTTGGTCATAAAATTTTATTAGGCCTGTGAGGCACGATTTACCATCTCTGAACCCTTGCTGGTGGTGTGTTACAAAGCTGTTTCCCTCCAGATGCTTTACGAGCCTTTTCCTTACAATCTTCTCCATCACCTTGCTCGGTATGAAAGTTAGGGAAATTGGCCTGTAGTTCAGTGCCTCTTGTCTGTCACCCTTTTTGTAAATTGGGACTACATTAGCTGTCTTCCAGCTTTCTGGAAGGTCTCCCGTTTCCAGTGACCTGTTATACACCATAGAGAGTGGCACACTTAGTGCTTCTGCACCTTCTTTTAGAATCCACGGTGAGATTATGTCAGACCCAACAGCCTTTGACACATTCAGCTCCAACAGATTCCTTTTGACCTCATCACTGGTGAGGTAAAATTTTTCCAATGTTGTTCGGTTTGCCTCCTCATTTAGTGCAGGGACCTCTCCATGTTCTATTGTGAAGACCTCCTGGACTCTCTCTTGTTGAGTTCTTCAAACACCTCTTTGTCGTTCTCTGTGTATCTGTTCTCCCCTTTTCTCAGTTTTCTTTTCTTGTGTATGTGTGTGTGTGTGTGTGTGTGTGTGTGTGTGTGTGTGTGTATGTGTGTGTGTGTGTGTGTGTGTGTGTGTGTGTGTGTCCCATCACGCCCACACCCACGGTATTGGCGTGATGTGGTGGAGGCTGATACCATACACAGTTTCAAATGTAGATATGACTGAGCCCAGTAGGCTCAGGAATCTGTACACCAGTTGAATGACAGTTGAGAGGTGGGACCAAATTGATGAGTACACACACACACCCAGGAAGCAGCCCGTATCCGCTGTCTAACTCCCAGGTACCTATTACTGCTAGGTGAACAAAGTATCAGGGTCAAGGAAACTCTGCTTAATTGTTTCCGCCATCGCCGGGGATCGATCCTCGGACCCTATGATTTCGAATCCCGAGCGGGTGTGTGGACATCACCCTGGGTGTGTGGACATGACCCAGGGTGTGTGGACATGTCCCCAAGTGTGTGAGCATGACCTAGGGTGTGTGGGGCATGTACCCGGGTGTGTGGGCATGACCCAGGGTGTGTGGAGCATGCCCCCCAAGTATGTGGGCATGGCGTAGGGTGTGCGGGGTATGTCCCCAAGTGTGTGGGCATGTCCTAGGGTGTGTGGGGCATGTCCCTGGGTGTGTGGGAATGACCCAGGGTGTGTGGGGCATGACCTAATGTGTGTGGGCATATCCCCGGGTGTGTGGATATGACCCCAAGTGTGTGGGCATGATCCAGGGTGTGTGAGGTATGTCCCCAAGTGTGTGGGCATGATCTAGGGTGTGTGTGGGGCATGTCCCCGGGTGTGCAGGCTTGACCCAGCGTGTGTGGGGCATGTCCCCGGGTGTGTGGGCATGACCCTGGGTGTGTGGGCATGACCCTGGGTATGTGGACATGACCCTGGGTGTGTGGACATGCCCCTGGGTGTGCGGACATGACCCAGGGTGTGTGGGCAAGACCCAGGGTGTGTGGGGCATGACCCCATGTGTGTGGACATGACTCTGGGTGTGTGGGCATGATCCTGGGTGTGTGGACATGACCCTGGGTGTGTGGACATGACCCTGGGGTGTGCGGACATGACCCCGGGTGTGTGGACATGACCCTGGGTGTGTGGACATGACCCTGGGCGTGTGGGCATGACACTGGGTGTGTGGACATGACCATGGGTGTGTGGACATGACCCAGGGTGTGTGGACATGACCCTGGGTGTGTGTGGACATGGCCCTGGGTGTGTGGATATGACCCAGGGTGTGTGGACATGACCCTGGGTGTGTAGACATGACCCTGGGTGTGTAGACATGACCCTGGGTGTGTGGACATGACCCTGGGTGTGTGTGCATGACCCCATGTGTGTGGACATGACCCTGGGTGTGTGGGCAGGACCCTGAGTGTGTGGGCATGACCCTGGGTGTGTGGGCATGACCCTGGGTGTATGGGCATGACCCTGGGTGTGTGGGCATGACCCTGGGTGTGTGGGCATGACCCTGGGTGTGTGGGGCATGATCCTGGTTGTGTGGGCATGGGCCAGGCTGTGTGGGGCATGACACTGGGTGTGTGGGCATGACCCTGGGTGTGTGGGCATGACCCTGGGTGTGTGGGCATAACCCTGGGTGTGGGGTCATGACCCTGGGTGTGTGGGGCATGACCCTGGGTGTGTGGGGCATGATCCGGTTGTGTGGGCATGACCCAGGCTGTGTGGGCATGAACCTGGGTGTGTGGGCATGACCCTGGGTATGAGGTCATGACCCCTGGGTGTGTGGGGCATGATCCCGGTTTGTGTGAGCATTACCCGGGCTGTGTGGGGCATGACCCTGAGTGTGTGGGCATGACTCCGGGTGTGTGAGCATGACTCCGGGTGTGTGGGCAGGACCCTGAGTGTGTGGGCATGACCCTGGGTGTGTGGGCATGACCCTGGGTGTGTGGGCATGGCCCTGGGTGTGTGGGCATGACCCTGGGTGTGTGGGCATGACCCTGGGTGTGTGGGGCATGACCCTGGGTGTGTGGGCATGACCCAGGCCGTGTGGGGCATGACCCTGGGTGTGTGGGCATGACCCTGGGTGTGTGGGCATGACCCTGGGTGTGTGGGCATAACCCTGGGGTGTGGGGTCATGACCCTGGGTGTGTGGGGCATGACCCTGGGTGTGTGGGGCATGATCCCGGTTGTGTGGGCATGACCCAGGCTGTGTGGGCATGAACCTGGGTGTGTGGGCATGACCCTGGGTATGGGGTCATGACCCTGGGTGTGTGGGCATGACCCAGGTTGTGTGGACATGACCCTTGGTGTGTGGGCATGACCCTGGGTGTGTGGGCATGACCCCTGGGTGTGTGGGGCATGATCCCGGTTGTGTGAGCATTACCCGGGCTGTGTGGGGCATGACCCTGAGTGTGTGGGCATGACTCCGGGTGTGTGAGCATGACTCCGGGTGTGTGGGCAGGACCCTGAGTGTGTGGGCATGACCCTGGGTGTGTGGGCATGACCCTGGGTGTTG
>NW_025570909.1:0-28214 GCF_020424385.1 Procambarus clarkii
GTACAGGGGGTGGGATATATGAAGGCAGGCACCTGTACAGGGGTGGGATATATGAGGGCCGTCACCTGTACAGGGGTGTGATATATGTGAGCGGGCACCAGTACTGGGGTGGGATATATGAGGGCGGGCCCAGTACAGGGTAGGATAAATGAGGGCAGACACCCGTACAGGGGTGGGATATATGTAGGCAGGGACCCATACAGGGGGTGGGATATATGAGGGCAGGCACCTGTACAGGGGTGGGATATATTAGGGCCGTCACCCGTACAGGGGTGTGATATATGAGGGCGGGGACCCGTACACAGGTGGGATATATGAGTGCGGGCAACCGTACAGGGGTGGGATATATGAGTCGGGCACCTGTACAAAGGTGGGATATATGAGGGCGGACACCCGTACAGGGGTGGGATACATGAGGGCGGGCACCGATACAGGGGTGGGATATATGAGGACGGACACCCGTACTGGGGTAGGATATATGAGGGTGGGTATCCATACAGGGGTGAGATATATGAGGGCGGGCACCCGTACAGGGGTGGGATATATGCAGGCAGGCACCAGTACAGGGGTGGGATATATGAGAACGGGCACCAGTACAGGGGAGGGATATATGAGGGCGGACACCAGTACAGGGGTGGGATATATGTATGCAGGCAAACGTACAGAGGGTGGGATATATGAGGGCGGGGACCCGTACACGGGTGGGATATATGAAGGCGGGCACCCGTACAGGGGCGGGATATATGACGTCGGGCACCAGTACAGTTGTTTGATATATGAAGGCTGAACCCCGTACAGGGGTAGGAGATATGAGGGCGGGCACCGGTACAGGGGTGGGATATATGTGGGCGGGCACCCGCACAGGCGAGGGATACATTCAGGCGGGCACCCGTACTGGGTGGGATATATCAGGGCGAGCACCAGTACAGTGGTTGGATATATGAGAGCGGATACACGTACAGGGGGGGGGATATATGAGGGTGGGCACCCATATATGGGTGTGATATATGCGGACGGGCACCCGTATATGGGTGTGCTATATGAAGGCAGGCACCGGTACAAGGGTGGGATATATGAGGGCTGACAACCGTACAGGGTTGTGCTATATGAGGGCGGGCACCCGTACAAGCTATATGAGGGCGGGCACCTGTATATGGGTGTGATATATGTGGACGGGCACCCGTATATGGGTGGGATATATGAGGGCGGGCACCCGTATATGGGTGTGATATATGAGGGCAGGCACCCGTACAAGTGTGGAATATATGAAGGCGGGCACTTATTCAGGGGTAAGATATATGAGGGCGGGCACCTGTACAGGGGTAGGATATGTGAGGGCAGGCACCTGTACAGGGGTGGGATATATGAGGGCGGGCACCCGTATATGGGTGTGATATATGAGGGCAGGCACCCGTACAAGGGTGGGATATGTGGGAACCGACCTGTGAGATTTATATTTATTTAATTTATATGAATTTATATTTACGTTAATTTATATACTTCGATAGCAATTTGTATAATGATAAGTGGACTGTATTTCTGCAATAATCTCTTAATCTCACAAATCGATCCTCTACACATTAGGGGGGGTTTAATAGTTTATATATATATGCAGCCAATCAAACTACAAAATTAACTACATACATTGAAGAGGTTCCTTATCTTATAGTACAGCAGGTTAGTCCACCAGGTATAACTAGGGTGTAGACACCAAATTATCCTCTTTGAGGTAGCTTCCATATCACCCAGTAACTGGTGCACAAATCTTCCTTCCTCGTCTTGACCTGTCAAAAGTGCGCTAGCTGTGAAGCCAGAATCCTATATATGACAAGCTATATCAGAGAAAACACTATACAGTACATGGAACATGAAGACCTGGCTTAATTACCTTTAGTTTGAGGCGATTTCGCGATCTAACCGGGTCACCCTATATCCTGACATTAATGGCCATAAATGAATGATAAACGGGTTTCGGATAGACACTTAACTTGAATTTGTAGACAGCGTGTTGACAATGGTACACCTTTGGTTTCCATAACACTACGTCCAAGTAAATTTAACAGGAGCCGAATTTGCTCCCGTGTGAGCCTCTGGTCTCAATATAAACAATGGCTGTTTAACACTCCATACTATTGACGTTACTGGCCGACATTGTCCAGATATGATAGGAGCTAAATTTGCTCCACACGTCTCGGAGGTGACACAACAATGCCTGCCCTCCTTCCCCACTGACGCCTGGCCTACTTTGTCCAGATTTCAGAAAGTGATAGAAGGGTCACATTTACTCTACTTTAATATTGATAATTAAGTTAATTTATATAAGATGTTTTTATGATGGTAAAGTCCAAAGACTAATGTATTTAAGAATAATTCCCAGCAGAATAGCTGGTCAATTTATAATGGTATGTGGTGATGATATCCCGTTTTCTTTAGACGGTAATTCTACTACAAGTTACGTTTTCTATGGGTAACTTGTTTATACAATACAGCTATTATCTGTATGATTATTAAATGGTGTCGGATTTTCCGACATAATTCCCCAGGGGCTGCTCACGGGTCGAAGTCCTATTAGAACAGACGAACACCGATACTCCTCTTTCGAATTATTAGATTAATTTGATGTTAGTAGTTAGTAATCACACATTTATGTGTCTGTTCGTACAGGACGGATGTCCCGTACTAGAGTTGCAGGGGTTAGAAGTCTAATGCGATTTCATTTCCCTGTCAACTCTTGAAAGGCTAATATTCAAGCCTAATTACATATTATTTAACCCAGAAGACTGGATGTGATCAAGTACTACAGTCAAGTATGATTCAGGGACTGCAGTGAGATCAGTGACATTAGATATAACTTGAAGTTTGTTCAGGTAACTGGTCACTGATATATAAACACTGAGGCCCATGGAATACATCTTGATTAAATAATAAATGTATCAAATCAGTCATCAGATTTATTGGGGTTTAATTTAGTTAATTGATTCAGAAGATTGAATAGCTCATCATTAAAGTAAAGTATAGTTCTGAGACTGCAGTGGGTTCAGTGACATTGGTCGCAGTGACTTGTAGCTGTTTTAGGCTACTGTTCACTGATTTGCCACTGAGGCCTCATGAACTCATCTGATATATGAGGGTGGGCACCCATATATGGGTGTGATATATGCGGACGGGCACCCGTATATGGGTGTGCTACATGAAGGCAGGCACCGGTACAAGGGTGGGATATATGAGGGCTGACAACCGTACAGGGTTGTGCTATATGAGGGCGGGCACCCGTACAAGCGTGGGATACATGAGGACGGGCACCCATTCGGGGGTGGGATATATGAGGGCGGGCACCCGTACAGGGGTGGGATATATGAGGTCGGCCCCCTGTACAGGGGTGGGATATATGATGGAGGACACCCGTACAGGGGTGGGATATATGAGGGCGAGCACCCATAAAGGGGTGGGATATATGAGGCCAGCACCCGTACAGGGGAGGGATATATGAGGGCAGGTACCCGTAAAGGGGTTGCATATATGTGGGCGGGCACCTGTACAGTGATGGGATATATGTAGGCAAGCACCCGTACACGGGTGGGATACATGGGGGCCGTAACGAGAACAGTGATGGGTAAATGTAGGCGGGAACCCGTACAAGGGTAGGATATATGTAGGCAGGCACCAGTACAGGGGTGGGATATATGAGGGCGGGCGCCCGTACAGGGGTAGTATATATGAGGGCGGACACCCGTACAGGGGTGGGATACATGAGGGCGGGCACCGATACAGGGGTGGGATATATGAGGGCAGACACCCGTACTGGGGTAGGATATATGAGGGTGGGTATCCATACAGGGGTGAGATATATGAGGGCGGGCACCCGTACAGGGGTGGGATATATGCAGGCAGGCACCAGTACAGGGGTGGGATATATGAGAACGGGCACCAGTACAGGGGAGGGATATATGAGGGCGGACACCAGTACAGGGGTGGGATATATGTAGGCAGGCACACGTACAGGGGGTGGGATATATGAGGGCAGGCACCTGTACAAGGGTGGCATATATGCGGGCGGGCACCCGTTCAGGGGTGGGATATGTGAAGGGCCGTCACCCGTAGAGGGGTGTGATATATTAGGGCTGATACCCGTACAGGGGTGCGCTATATGAGTCGGGCACCCGTACAAAGGTGGGATATATGAGGGCGGACACCGGTACTGTGGTGGGATACATGAGGGCGGGCACCGATACAGGGGTGGGATATATGAGGGCGGACACCCGTACTGGGTTGGGATACATGAGGGCGAGCCCCCATACAGGGGTGGGATATATGACGTCGGCCACCCGTAGAGTGGTGGGTTATATGAGGGCGGGCACCCGTAGAGGGGTTGGATATATGTTTGCGGGAACCGGTACAAGGGTGTGATATATGTAGGCCGGCACCCATACAGGGGTGGGATATATGAGGGTGGGCGCCCATACAGGGGTGAGATATATGAGGGCGGACACCCGTACTAGGGTGGGATACATGAGGGCGGGCACCGATACAGGGGTGGGATATATGAGGGCGGACACCCGTACAGGTGTGGGATATATGAGGTCTGCCACCCGTAGAGTGGTGAGTTACATGAGGACGGGCACCCGTACAGGGGTTGGATATATGAGGGCGGGCACCCATACAGTGATGGGATATATGTAGGTAGGCACTTGTACACGGGTGGGATACATGAAGGCCGTAACGAGTAAAGTGATGGGTAAATGTAGGCGGGAACCCGTACAAGGGTGGGATATATGTAGGCAGGCACCCGTACAGAGGTGGGATATATGAGGGCGGGCGCCCGTACAGGGGTAGTATATATGAGGGCGGGCACCCGTACTGGAAAGGGATGTATGTAGGCGGGCACCCGTACAGGAAAGGGATGTATGTAGGCGGGCACTCGTACAGGGGTGGGGGGAGATATATGAAGGCGGGCGCTCGTACTTGGGTGGGATATATTAGGGTGGGCACCCGTACGAGGGTGGGATATATGAGGGCGGACACCCGTACAGGGGTGGGATATGTGAGGGCAGTCACACGTACATGGGTGGGATATATAAGGGCGGGCACCCGTACAGCGGTGGGATATATGCGGGCGGGCACAAGTACTGGGGTGGGATTTGTGAAGGGCCGTCACCCATAGAGGGGTGTGATATATTAGGGCGGAGACCCGTACAGGGGTGCGCTATATGAGTCGGGCACCCGTACAAAGGTGGGATATATGAGGGCGGACACCGGTACTGTGGTGGGAAACATGAGGGCGGGCACCGATACAGGGGTGGGATATATGAGGGCGGACACCCGTACTGGGTTGGGATACATGAGGGCGAGCCCCCATACAGGGGTGGGATATATGACGTCAGCCACCCATAGAGTGGTGGGTTATATGAGGGCGGCACCCGTAGAGGGGTTGGATATATGAGGGCGGGCACCCGTAGAGTGATGGGATATATGAGGGCCGGAACCCGTAGAGTGATGGAATATATGTTTGCGGGAACCGGTACACGGGTGGGATATATGTAGGCCGGCACTTATACAGGGGTGGGATATATGAGGGCGGGCGCCCATACTGGGGTGGGATACATGAGGGCGGGCACCGATACAGGGGTGGGATATATGAGGGCGGACACCCGTACTGGGGTGGGATATATGAGGGCGGACACCCGTACAGGGGTGGGATATATGAGGTCGGCCACCCGTAGAGTGGTGAGTTACATGAGGGCGGGCACCTGTACAGGGGTTGCATATATGAGGGCGGGCACCTATACAGTGATGGGATATATAAGGTCAGTATACCGGTATATACCGGTACAGTGGTGGGATATATGAGGGCGGACAACCGTACTGGGGTGGGATACATGAGGGCGAGCCCCCATACAGAGGTGGGATATATGAGGGCGGGCACCCATACAGGGGTGGGATATATGAGGGCGGGCACCCGGACAGGGCTGGGATATATGAGGTCGGCCACCCGTAGAGTGGTTGGTTATATGAGGGCGGCACCCGTACAGGGGTTGGATATATGAGGGCGGGCACACATACAGAGATGGGATATATGTAGGTAGGCACCCGTACAGGGGTGGGATATATGAGGGCGGGCGCCCGTACAGGGATAGTATATATGAGGGCGGGCACCCGTACTGGAATGGGATGTATGTAGGCGGGCACCCGTACAGGAAAGGGATGTATGTAGGCTGGCACTCGTACAGGAGGGGGGGGAGATATATGAAGGCGGGCGCCTGTACATGGGTGGGATATATTAGGGGGGCGCCCGTGAAGAGGGTGGTATATATGAGGGTGGCGCTTGTAAAGGGGAAGGGTTATATGATGGTAGGCACCCGTAAACGGGTGGGATATATGAGGGTGGGCACCCGTTCGAGGGTGGGATATATGAGGGCGGACACCCGTACAGGGGTGGGATATGTGAGGGCAGGCACACGTACACTGGTGGGATATATAAGGGCGGGCACCCGTACAGGGGTGGGATATATGAGGGCGGGCACCTGTACAGGGGTAGGATATATGAGGGCAGGCAACTGTACAGGGGTGGGATATATGAAGGTGGGCACCTGTATATGGGTGTGATATATGAGGGCAGGCACCCGTACAGTGGTTGGATATATGAGAGCGGACACCCATACAGGGGTCTGATGTATGAGGGCGGGCACCTGTATATGGGTGTGATATATGTGGACGGGCACCCGTATATGGGTGGGATATATGAGGGCGGGCACCCGTATATGGGTGTGATATATGAGGGCAGGCACCCGTACAAGTGTGGAATATATGAAGGCGGGCACTTATTCAGGGGTAAGATATATGAGGGCGGGCACCTGTACAGGGGTAGGATATGTGAGGGCAGGCACCTGTACAGGGGTGGGATATATGAGGGCGGGCACCCGTATATGGGTGTGATATATGAGGGCAGGCACCCGTACAAGGGTGGGATATGTGGGAACCGACCTGTGAGATTTATATTTATTTAATTTATATGAATTTATATTTACGTTAATTTATATACTTCGATAGCAATTTGTATAATGATAAGTGGACTGTATTTCTGCAATAATCTCTTAATCTCACAAATCGATCCTCTACACATTAGGGGGGGTTTAATAGTTTATATATATATGCAGCCAATCAAACTACAAAATTAACTACATACATTGAAGAGGTTCCTTATCTTATAGTACAGCAGGTTAGTCCACCAGGTATAACTAGGGTGTAGACACCAAATTATCCTCTTTGAGGTAGCTTCCATATCACCCAGTAACTGGTGCACAAATCTTCCTTCCTCGTCTTGACCTGTCAAAAGTGCGCTAGCTGTGAAGCCAGAATCCTATATATGACAAGCTATATCAGAGAAAACACTATACAGTACATGGAACATGAAGACCTGGCTTAATTACCTTTAGTTTGAGGCGATTTCGCGATCTAACCGGGTCACCCTATATCCTGACATTAATGGCCATAAATGAATGATAAACGGGTTTCGGATAGACACTTAACTTGAATTTGTAGACAGCGTGTTGACAATGGTACACCTTTGGTTTCCATAACACTACGTCCAAGTAAATTTAACAGGAGCCGAATTTGCTCCCGTGTGAGCCTCTGGTCTCAATATAAACAATGGCTGTTTAACACTCCATACTATTGACGTTACTGGCCGACATTGTCCAGATATGATAGGAGCTAAATTTGCTCCACACGTCTCGGAGGTGACACAACAATGCCTGCCCTCCTTCCCCACTGACGCCTGGCCTACTTTGTCCAGATTTCAGAAAGTGATAGAAGGGTCACATTTACTCTACTTTAATATTGATAATTAAGTTAATTTATATAAGATGTTTTTATGATGGTAAAGTCCAAAGACTAATGTATTTAAGAATAATTCCCAGCAGAATAGCTGGTCAATTTATAATGGTATGTGGTGATGATATCCCGTTTTCTTTAGACGGTAATTCTACTACAAGTTACGTTTTCTATGGGTAACTTGTTTATACAATACAGCTATTATCTGTATGATTATTAAATGGTGTCGGATTTTCCGACATAATTCCCCAGGGGCTGCTCACGGGTCGAAGTCCTATTAGAACAGACGAACACCGATACTCCTCTTTCGAATTATTAGATTAATTTGATGTTAGTAGTTAGTAATCACACATTTATGTGTCTGTTCGTACAGGACGGATGTCCCGTACTAGAGTTGCAGGGGTTAGAAGTCTAATGCGATTTCATTTCCCTGTCAACTCTTGAAAGGCTAATATTCAAGCCTAATTACATATTATTTAACCCAGAAGACTGGATGTGATCAAGTACTACAGTCAAGTATGATTCAGGGACTGCAGTGAGATCAGTGACATTAGATATAACTTGAAGTTTGTTCAGGTAACTGGTCACTGATATATAAACACTGAGGCCCATGGAATACATCTTGATTAAATAATAAATGTATCAAATCAGTCATCAGATTTATTGGGGTTTAATTTAGTTAATTGATTCAGAAGATTGAATAGCTCATCATTAAAGTAAAGTATAGTTCTGAGACTGCAGTGGGTTCAGTGACATTGGTCGCAGTGACTTGTAGCTGTTTTAGGCTACTGTTCACTGATTTGCCACTGAGGCCTCATGAACTCATCTTCAGCTTCAAATGATGATACTAACATCAACCTCTGTTGGTATAGTCAGCTGTAATCTCCTTAGTATAATGCTACTGGAGAAATATAATCAGCTGACAAATTTAGTTTCTATTGGTATTGTTTATCTGCAGTCATAGGTCTCCTCAGGCTTGATACTGGGCCAGAGAGTAATTTACCTCCTGCAGAGTTTAACATGGTTATACCCTGATATTTAGTAGGGCTACCGATGAATCGATGACAATAGTCTGTCCCAACAAGGAGACCGAAGTCAGTGAGGTGATCAGACTTAATATTATCTGCCAATTTTATTCCACTATTTCTCAGGAATTTGGCTGTTGCTCTCAGACCTTGAACTTGTAGGTCTACTGGTATTTTGTCCACCACAATGGCTTGTACTCTACAGACGTACCTGCCTAAGCGTACTGATGGTTGTACCACCTGGTAGACTTGAGGTCCTGCATCTGTTACAAACCCTGAGATGTTGAATGACATCTGGGCTACAGGCCTTAATTGTAGTTCATCTGCCAACTTTTTAGTGATATATGTTCTCTGGGATCCTTGGTCAAACAACCCACGGGTATGGACCTTGGCCCTCTTATTCAGGATGGTAATTTGGGCAGTAGGCAAAGTCGTATTACCTTTAGACTTTGCCGATTAGACACTCTTTGTTGGTTGCACCTTGCAGTACTGTACTGTGGTGGGAATGCTATCTTCCACCTTGGGGTTTGGAGACGTTGTTTTGGTGTCTCTGCACAATGCTGCATGGTGTTGACCTTTGTTACACCTATTACAGGTGTGTAATTGGGTATCACAGTCCTTGATGTTATGTTTCCTGAGGCACCTCGTGCAATGTTGCAAATCTTTGAGTCGCTCAACACGGGCGTCACTATCAGGAAAATTAGAGCAGTGGTACATTGAATGTTTCTCATTGCAGAACAAACATGTTCCATAGTTTCCAGTACCCTTTGGTGTCACGTTCTTGGGTGACACAGTAACTATAGGCTTGGAGTGTCCCACTGCATATACGCCCACACTGCTACTGTTCCACTTTGGTGTTGAATTATATTGTCTAGAATGATTTGGAGTACCTTTGGTACTCTGTGGTTTACTATTATTGGTTTCTGAGGGTTTACTTGGTGGTTTTAATTTGTCATGTGTTCGTAATTGATGAACTACTGACTTTAAACCTTCAGATATTTCATTCATAGATAAGATGCTTTTATTGTAATGAGCACTCATTTGTCTCAATATGTCCCTAGGTATTTTCTCCTGGACAATTATTTTCAAGACCCACTCAGCCCCGTTTGTATCTGCTGTCAGGCTGAGGGCATTGATCAATGATTCTACCTCCAGCTTGAAGACTTGGAGTGAATCAACTGAAGCCTCCGGTGGGGGTAAATGCAACAGCTCATGAACTAAATGTGATATTCTTACTTCTGGATCAGCATAATTATCCTTGAGGAGTTTTACTGCCAGATCATAGCCGTCATTAGTTAATCTCAGATGGGATACAACTGTTTTAGCCTCACCTGATAATTGGCCTTGCAAATAAGAGAATTTACTACTCTTTGGTAAAGATTGTTTTGAGTCTACAAGGTCAACGAATTTGTTCCAAAATTCATCCCAATCTTCCTCATCTTTTCCTGAGAAAGTGGGTAAATTAATTGGAGGGAGTCGAGCTTCTGCTTGACTTGTATTAGATGCAACTGTTGCTGTTGTTGCTGTTGTTGTTGCCTTGTTCTGGGCAATTAATTTGACATAAGGCTGTAACGTGGCCTGAGTGTGATCTTCATAATTCGCAAGATCAACCATAATGTCGTCTATTTCTGTTTCTGATAAATTAGTGTTGGCAAGTTCAGCCACATATGTTGCTATTTGGCATTTGATTTGCTCAAATTTACCTGCAGCTGCTTGATAATAGCTTTCCAGGTCAGCATAATCAACTGTTGATTGTTGTGACAAATCTTCACATTTCTTGATCTGTCTTGTTAAGTGGCCTTTAAGACCTGCAAGGGTTCTTTTCATTCTCCCTGCATTATCCATACTGGCTAGTTGGTGAAGCCTTGTGGGGCTTGTACTTGGGCTGCTCATAATACTGAACAAACACTAATGGTAGCCTAGGGTAAATTCTGCACTCACTAGGCAATAATCCTACCTCTACTAGAGGTTAGCACTTAAAATTAATACACATTATATATATACAATCATACACACTAATGATTTGAGTGATAAACCAGTGTCACTGGAAGTACCTTTAGGTTAGCTCTTCTATATCACCCTAGGATGGTCGAGACACTAATTAATCACTCAAAGGTGTAATGATCATAAGTAAATTATTATATATACAACTCAATTCGAGTTGATAAAAATTACACCCAAAATAGGGTCTGGACCATTCATTAATGGTGTTAGGTTGTTCAATATAGTACAACTGACTATGGTAATAATGGGACTAGGATGAACGATA
The DNA here is from genome assembly GCF_020424385.1 of Procambarus clarkii. Lineage (NCBI taxonomy): Eukaryota > Metazoa > Arthropoda > Malacostraca > Decapoda > Cambaridae > Procambarus > Procambarus clarkii. Next base: position 11,125 of record NW_025570909.1, read on the forward strand.
ATAGTTCAACTAGTCATATCCTACCCTGTTGTGGGTTGGCAATTAGTAAATATTATACTGTGATCACTAGTGCAATATATATTAAATAATTCTCTATTTTGGAGAAATAATATATACAATTATTGATAATAGCCTCTTAATTAGCCTCTATGAAACTTCTAATATTATCAAGAAGTATTAAATATTATTAGTGACCTCGCGAAATAAACTCCACAAAATTCGTAGATAATCTCTCGCGAAATGTAACACCACGAAATCCGTGAACAATCTCGCGACACAGTCACTAATTTGGCTGGCTTCTATATTAGCGCTGTCATTTCACAGAATAACACGGCACCAAATCTGTGGGTGTGCATGAAACCGCTGACTAAGGCTGTTCTGAACTGAGGGAGGCTCCTGAGCTCCCTCGAGGCTACGCTTCCGTCTTTGACTGGCTGGCCTTTGTTTAAATAACACTGCACTAGTATATTTAATGAATCCACTGGTTAACTGGTTCATCCGGTACTAAGATGACCAAATGTGGGTTCAAAGGACCGAATAATCCGTCATCCGGTTCGAAGATGACCAAATAATGTGGGAACCGACCTGTGAGATTTATATTTATTTAATTTATATGAATTTATATTTACGTTAATTTATATACTTCGATAGCAATTTGTATAATGATAAGTGGACTGTATTTCTGCAATAATCTCTTAATCTCACAAATCGATCCTCTACACATTAGGGGTGGTTTAATAGTTTATATATATATGCAGCCAATCAAACTACAAAATTAACTACATACATTGAAGAGGTTCCTTATCTTATAGTACAGCAGGTTAGTCCACCAGGTATAACTAGGGTGTAGACACCAAATTATCCTCTTTGAGGTAGCTTCCATATCACCCAGTAACTGGTGCACAAATCTTCCTTCCTCGTCTTGACCTGTCAAAAGTGCGCTAGCTGTGAAGCCAGAATCCTATATATGACAAGCTATATCAGAGAAAACACTATACAGTACATGGAACATGAAGACCTGGCTTAATTACCTTTAGTTTGAGGCGATTTCGCGATCTAACCGGGTCACCCTATATCCTGACATTAATGGCCATAAATGAATGATAAACGGGTTTCGGATAGACACTTAACTTGAATTTGTAGACAGCGTGTTGACAATGGTACACCTTTGGTTTCCATAACACTACGTCCAAGTAAATTTAACAGGAGCCGAATTTGCTCCCGTGTGAGCCTCTGGTCTCAATATAAACAATGGCTGTTTAACACTCCATACTATTGACGTTACTGGCCGACATTGTCCAGATATGATAGGAGCTAAATTTGCTCCACACGTCTCGGAGGTGACACAACAATGCCTGCCCTCCTTCCCCACTGACGCCTGGCCTACTTTGTCCAGATTTCAGAAAGTGATAGAAGGGTCACATTTACTCTACTTTAATATTGATAATTAAGTTAATTTATATAAGATGTTTTTATGATGGTAAAGTCCAAAGACTAATGTATTTAAGAATAATTCCCAGCAGAATAGCTGGTCAATTTATAATGGTATGTGGTGATGATATCCCGTTTTCTTTAGACGGTAATTCCACTACAAGTTACGTTTTCTATGGGTAACTTGTTTATACAATACAGCTATTATCTGTATGATTATTAAATGGTGTCGGATTTTCCGACAGGATATATGAAGGGGGGCACCCATACAGGGGTGGGATATATGAGGGCGGGCACCTGTATATGGGTGTGATATATGAGGACGGGCACCCGTACGAGGGTGCGATATATGAGGGCGGGCACCCGTACAGGGGTGGGATATATGAGGGCAGGCACACGTACATGGGTGGGATATATAAGGGCGGGCACCCGTACAGGGCTGGGATATATGCGGGCGGGCACGAGAACAGGGGTGGGATATATGAGGGCAGACACCCATACAGGGGTGGGATATATGTAGGCAGGGACCCGTACAAGGGGTGGGATATATGAGGGCAGGCACCTGTACAGGGGTGGGATATATGAGGGCCGTCACCTGTACAGGGGTGGGATATATGTGGGTGGGCACCAGTACAGGGGTGGGATATATGAGGGCGGGCCCAGTACAGGGGTGGGATAAATGAGGGCGGACACCAGTACAGGGGTGGGATATATGTAGGCAGGGACCCGTACAGGGGGTGGGATATATGAGGGCAGTCACCTGTACAGGGGTGGGATATATGAGGGCCGTCACCCGTACAGGGGTGTGATATATGAGGGCGGGGACCCGTACACGGGTCGGATATATGAGTGCGGGCACCCGTACAGGGGTGGGATATATGAGTCGGGCACCCGTACAAAGGTGGGATATATGAGGGCGGACACCCGTACAGGGGTGGGATACATGAGGGCGGGCACCGATACAGGGGTGGAATATATGAGGGCGTACACCCGTACTGGGGTAGGATATATGAGGGTGGGTATCCATACAGGGGTGAGATATATGAGGGCGGGCACCCGTACTGGGGTGGGATATATGCAGGCAGGCACCTGTACAGGGGTGGGATACATGAGAACGGGCACCAGTACAGGGGTGGGATATATGAGGGCGGACACCAGTACAGGGGTGGGATATATGTAGGCAGGCACACGTACAGGGGGTGGGATATATGAGGGCAGGCACCTGTACAAGGGTGGGATATATGCGGGCGGGCACCCGATTAGGGGTGGGATACATGAAGGGCCGTCACCCGTACAGGGGTGTGATATATGAGGGCGGGGACCCGTACACGGGTGGGATATATGAAGGCGGGCACCCGTACAGGGGCGGGATATATGACGTCGGGCACCCGTACAGGAAAGGGATGTATTTAGGCGGGCACTCGTACAGGGGGGGGGGAGATATATGAAGGCGGGAGACCGTACTTGGGTGGGATATATTAGGGGGGCACCCGTAAAGAGGGTGGGATATATGAGGGCGGTCACCCATATATGGGTGTGATATATGAGGACGGGCACCCATATATGGGTGTGCTATATGAGGGCGGGCACCTGTACAGGGGTGGGATATATGAGAGCTGACAACCGTAGAGGGTTGTGCTAAATGAGGGCGGGCACCCGTACAAGCGTGGGATACATGAGGGCTGGCACCCATACAGGGGTGGGATATATGAGGCCGGGCACCCGTACAGGGGTGGGATATATGAGGTCGGCCCCCCGTACAGGGGTGGGATATATGAGGGCGAGCACCCATAAAGGGGTTGGATATATGAGGGCGAGCACCCATACAGTGATGGGATATATGTAGGAAGGCACCCGTACACGGGTGGGATACATGGGGGCCGTAACGATTACAGTAATGGTTAAATGTAGGCGGGAACCCGCACAAGGGTGGGATATATGTAGGAAGGCACCCGTACAAGGGTGGGATATATGAGGGCGGGCGTCCGTACAGGGGTAGTATATATGATGGCGGGCACCCGCACAGGAAAGGGATGTATGTAGGCGGGCACCCGTACAGGAAAGGGATGTATGTAGGCGGGCACTCGTCCCGGGGGGGGGGAGATGTATGAAGGCGGGCGCCCGTACTTGGGTGGGATATATTAGGGGGGCGCCCGTAAAGAGGGTGGGATATATGAGGGCTGGCGCTTGTAGAGGGGGAGGGTTATATGATGGTAGGCACCCGTAAACGGGTGGGATACATGAGGGCGGGCACCCATACGAGGGTGGGATATATGAAGGCGGACTCCCTTACAGGGGTGGGATATATGAAGGCGGACTCCCTTACAGGGGTGGGATATGTGAGGGCAGGCACAAGTACAGGGGTGGGATATATGAGGACGGGCCCCAGTACGGGGTGGGATATATGAGGGCCGACACCCGTACAGAGATGGGATATATGTAGGCAGGGACTCGAACAGAGGGTGGGATATATGAGGGCAGGCACCTGTACAGGGGTGGGATATATGCGGGCGGGCACCCGTTCAGGGGTGGGATATATGAAGGGCCGTCACCCGTATAGGGGTGTGATATATTAGGGCGGACACCCGTACAGGGGTGCGATATATGAGTCGGGCACCCGTACAAAGGTGGGATATATGAGCGCGGACACCGGTTCTGTGGTGGGATACATGAGGGCGGGCACCGATACAGGGGTGGGATATATAAGGTCGGCCACCAGTACAGAGGTGGGATATATGAGGGCGGACACCGGTACTGTGGTGGGATATATGAGGGCGGGCACCGATACAGGGGTGGGATATATGAGGGCGGACACCCGTAATGGGTTGGGATACATGAGGGCGAGCCCCCATACAGGGGTGGGATATATGACGTCGGCCACCCGTAGAGTGGTGGGTTATATGAGGGCGGGCACCCGTAGAGGGGTTGGATATATGAGGGCGGGCACCTATAGAGTGATGGGATATATGTTTGTGGGAACCCGTACAAGGGTGGGAGATATGTAGGCCGGCACCCATACAGCGGTGGGTTATATGTAGGCAGGCACCCATACAGGGGGTGGGATATATGAGGGCGGGCACCAATTCAGAGGTGGGATATATGAGGGCGAACACCTGTACAGGGGTGGGATATATGTAGGCAGGCACCCGTACAGGGGGTGGGATATGTGAGGGAAGGCACCTGTAAAGGGGTGGGATATATGCGGGCGGGCACCAGTACAGGGGTGGGATATATGAAGGGCCGTCACCCATACAGGGGTGTGACATATGAGGGCGGGGACCCGTACACGGGTAGGATATATGAGGGCGGGCACCCTTACAGGCGAGGGATATATGAGCCGGTCACTTATACAAAGGTGGGATATATGAGAGCGGACACCCGTACAGGGGTGGTATATATGAGGGCGGGCACCCATACAGGGGTGAGATATATGAGGACGGACACCCGTAGATTAATGGGATATATGAGGGCAGGCACCTGTACAGGGGAGGGATATATGCGGGCGGGCACCCGTTCAGAGGTGGGATATATGAAGGGCCGTCACCCGTAGAGGGGTGTTATATATTAGGGCGGACACCCGTACAGGGGTGCGATATATGAGTCGGGCACCCGTACAAAGGTGGGATATATGAGGGCGGACACCGGTACATTGGTGGGATACATTAGGGCGGGCACCGATACAGGGGTGCGATATATGCAGGAGGACAACTGTACACGTGGTGGGATATATGAAGGCGGACACCCATACAGGAATGGGATATATGAGGGCGGGCACCCGTACAGGGGTGGGATATATCCTGGCGGGCACCCATACAAGGGTAGGATATATGAGGGCGGGCACCCGTACAGGGGTGGGATATATGAGGGCGGGCACCCGTACAGGGGTGGGATATATGAGGGCGGGCACCCGTATCTGGGTGTGATATATGAGGACGGGAACCCGTATATAGGTGTGATATATGAGGGCGGGCACCCGTATATTGGTGTGATATATGAGGGCAGGCACCCGTACAAGGGTGGGATATATGAATGCGAGCACCCGTACAGGGTTGGGATATATGATGGCGGGAAACCGTACAGTTGTGGGATATATGAGGGCGGGTACCCGTACGAGGGTGGGCACCTGTACAGGGGTGGGATATGTGAGAAAAGGCACATGTACATGGGTGGGATATAAAGGGACAAGCACCCGTACAGGTGTGGGATATATGCGGGCGGGCAGCAGTACAGGGGTGGGTTATATGAGGGGGAGCACCAGTAAAGAGGTGGGATATATGTGGGCGGACACCCATACAGGGGTGGAATATATGTAGGCAGGCACCCATACAGGGGGTGGGATATATGAGGGAAGGCACCTGTACAGGGGTGGGATATATGCGGGCGGGCACCCATACTGGGGTGGGATATATGAAGGAGGGAGCCCATACAGATGTGGGATATACGAGGGCGGACACCCGTACTGGGGTGCGATACATGAGGGCGAACCCCCATACAGGGGTGGGATATATGAGGGCAGGCACCCGTACAGGGTTTGGATATATGAGGGCGGGCACCCATTCAGTGATGGGATATATGTAGGTGGGCACCCGTACAGAGGTGGGATATATGTTTGCGGGAACCCGTACAGGGGTGGGATATATGTAGGTCGGCACCCATAGAGGGGTGGGATATATGAGGGCGGGTACCCTTACGAGGGTGGGATATATGAGAGCGGACACCCGTACAGGGGTGGGATATGTGAGGGCAGGCACACGTACATAGGTGGGATATAAAAGGGCGGGCACCCGTACATAGGTGGGATATATGCGGGTGGGCACCAGTACTGGGGTGGGATATATGAGGACGGGCACCAGTACAGGGTTGGGATATATGAGGGAGGACACCCGTACAGGGGTGGGATATATGTAGGCAGGGACCCGAACAGGGGGTGGGATATATGAGGGCAGGCACATGTACAGGGGTGGGATATATGCGGGCGGGCACCCGTTCAGGGGTGGGATATATGAAAGGCCGTCACCAATACAGGGGGTGTGATATATGAGGGCGGACACCCGTACAGGGGTGGGATATGTGAGGGCAGGCACACGTACATGGGTGGGGTATATAAGGGCGGGCACCCGTACAGGGGTGGGATATATGCAGGCGGGCACCAGTACAGGGGTGGGATATAAGAGGGCGGGCACAAATACAGGGGTGGGATATATGAGGGCGGACACACGTACAGGGGTGGGATATAAGTAGGCAGGGACCCGTACAGGGGGTGGGATATATGAGGGCAGGCATCCGTACAGGTGTGGGATATATGAAGGGCCTCACCGGTACAGGGGTGTGATATATGAGGGCGGGCACCCGTACAGGGGTGGGATATAGGAGGGCGGCCACCTGTAGAGTGGTGAGTTATATGAGGGCGGGCACCCGTACAGGGGTTGCATATATGAGGGCGGGTACCCATACAGTGATGGGATATATAAGGTCAGCACCCCGTACAATGGTGGGATATATGAGGGCGGACACCCGTACTGGGGTGGGATATATGAGGTCGGCCACCCGTAGAATGGTGGGTTATATGAGGGTGGGCACCCGTACAGGGGTTGGATATATGAGGGCGGGCACCCATACAGTGATGGGATATATGTTTGCAGGAACCCGTACAGGGGTGGGATATATGTGGGCCGGCACCCATACAGGGGTGGGATATATGTGGGCCGGCACCCATACAGGGGTGGGATATATGAGGGTGGGCACCCGTACAGGGGAAGGATATATGAGGGCGGGCTCCCGTTCAGGGGGGGGATATATGATGGCAGGCACCCGTACAGGGGTGGGATATATGAGGGCGGGCACCCATACAGTGATTGGATATATGTAGGTGGGCACCCGTACAGAGGTGGGATATATGTAGGCGGGCACCCTTACAGGGGTGGGATATATGTAGGCAGGCACCCGTACAGCGGGTGGGATATATGAGGGAAGGCACCTGTACAGGGGTGGGATATATGCGGGCGGGCACCCATACTGGGGTGGGATATATGAAGGAGGGAGCTCATACCGGGGTGAGATATATTAGGGCGGACACCCGTACTGGGGTGGGATACATGAGGGCGGGCACCGATACAAGGGTGGGATATATGAGGGCGGACCCCCGTACTGGGGTGGGATACATGAGGGCGAATACCCATACAGGGGTTGGATATATGAGGGAGGGCACCCGTACAGAGGTGGGATATACGAGGGCGGACACCCGAACTGGGCTGGGATATATGAAGGAGGGAGCCCATGCAGGGGTGAGATATATGAGGGCGGACACCCGTACTGGGGTGGGATACATGAGGGCGGGCACCGATACAAGAGTGGGATATATGAGGACGGACACCTGTACAGGGGTGGGATATATGTAGGCAGGGACCCGTACAGGGGGTGGGATATATGAGGGCAGGCACCCGTACAGGTGTGGGATATATAAAGGGCCGTCACCCGTACAGGGGTGTTATATATGAGGGCGGGCACCTGTACAGGGGTGGGATATATGAGTCGGGCACCCGTACAAAGGTGGGATATATGAGGGCGGACACCCGTACTGTGGTGAGATACATGAGGGAGGGCACCGATAAAGAGGTGGGATACATGAGGGCGGACACCCTTCTTGGGGTGGGATACATGAGGGCAAGCCCCCATACAGGGGTGGGATATATGAGGGCGGGCACCCGTACAGGGGTGGGATATATGAGGTCGGCCACCCGTAGAGTGGTGGGTTATATGAGGGCAGGCACCCGTACAAGGATTAGATATATGAGGGCGGGCACCCCTACAGTGATGGGATATATAAGGTCAGCCACCCGTACAGTGGTAGGATATATGAGCGCGGGCACCCGTACTGGGGTGGGATACAAGAAGGCGAGCCCCCGGAGAGTGGTGGGTTAAATGAAGGAGAGCACCCGTACAGGTGTGGGATATATGAGGGCGGGCACCCGCACAGGTGTGGGATATATTAGGGCAGGCACCCGTAAAGGTGTGGGAAATATGAGGGCGGGCACCCGTACAGGGGTGGGATATATGTGAGGGCAGGCGCACATACATGGGTGGGATATATAAGGACCGGCACCCGTACATGGGTGGGATATATGCGGGCGGGCACCAGTACAGGGTTGGGTTATATGAGGGCGGGCACCAATACAGAGGTGGGATATATGGGGGCGGACACCCGTACAGGGGTGGGATATATGTAGGCAGGCACCCGTACAGGGGGTGGGATATGTGAGGGAAGGCACCTGTACAGGGGTGGGATATATGCGGGCGGGCACCAGTACAGGGGTGGGATATATGAAGGGCCGTCACCCATACAGGGGTGTGATATTTGAGGGCGGGGACCCGTACACGGGTGGGATATATGAGGGCGGGCACCCTTACAGGCGTGGGATATATGAGTCGGGCATTTATACAAAGGTGGGATATATGAGAGCGGACACCCGTACAGGGGTGGGATATATGAGGGCGGGCACCCATACAGGGGTGAGATATATGAGGGCGGACACCCGTAGATTGATGGGATATATGTTTGTGGGAACCCGTACGGGGTTGGGATATATGTAGGCCGGCACCCATAAAGGGGTAGGATATACGAGGGCGGGCGCCCATACATGGGTAGGATATATGAGGGCGGGCTCCCGTGCACGGGGGGGGGATATATGAGGGCAGGCACCCGTACAGGGGAGGGATATATGAGGGCAGGCACCCGTACAGGGGAGGGATATATGAGGGCGGGTTCCCGTAAAGGGGGGGATATATGAGGGCAGGCACCCGTTCAGGGGTGGGATATATGAGTCGGGCAAGTATACAAGGGTGGGATATATGAAGGCGGGCACCCCGTATGAAAGGAACCCGGGGGGGGGATATATGAGGGCAGGCACCCGTACAAGTGTGGGATATATGCAGGCGGGCACTCGTACAAGGGGGGGGGGGGATATATGAAAGCGGGCGCCCGTAAAGAGGGTGGGATATATGAGGGCTGGCGCTGTAAAGGAGGAGGGTTATATGATGGCATGCACCCGTACACGGGTGGAAAGTTATGAGGGCAGGAGACCGTATAGGTGTGGGATATATGAGAGCGGACACCCGTACAGGGGTAGGATATATGAGGGCGGGCACCTGTACAGGGGAGGGATATATGTGGGCGGGCACCCGTACAGGCGAGTGATACATTCAGATGGGAACCCGTACAGTGTGGAATTTATGAGGCCGGGCACCCGTACAAGGGAGGGATATATGCTAGCGGGCACCCGTACACGAGTGGGATTTATTAGGGCGGGCGCCCGTAAAGGGTGGGATATATGAGGGCGGGCACCCTTACAGGTGTGGGATATATGAGGGCAGGCACCCGTTAAGGGGTGGGATATATGTAGGCGGTCACCCGTTGTGGGGTGGGATATATCAGGGCGGGCACCCGTACATGGGTTGGATATATGAGGTCGGGCATCCGTACAGAGGTGGGATATATGAGGTCGCGCAACAGTACAGGGGTTAGATATATGAGGTCGGGCATCCGTACAGAGGTGGGATATATGAGGTCGCGCAACAGTACAGGGGTTAGATATATGAGGGCGGGAACCAATACAGGGGTGGGATATATGAGAGCGGGCACCCGTACAGTGGTAGGATATATGAGGTCAGGCACCCATACAGAGGTGGGATATATGAGGTCGGGTACCCTTACAGGGGTGGCATATATGCGGACAGGCACCAGAACAGGGGTGGGATATATGAGGGCGGGCACAAATACAGGGGTGGGATATATGAGGGCGGGAGCCCGTAAAGGGAGTGGGATATATGAGGGCAGGCACCCATACATGGGTGGGATATATGAGGGCGGGAACCCGTACAAGGGTGGAATATATGAGGGCGGGCACCCGTACATGGGTGGGATATATGAGGGCGGACACCCGAATATTGATGGGATATATGAGGGCGGGGACATGTACAGGGGTGGGATATATTAGGGCGGGAACCCGTACAGGGGTGGGATATATGAGGGCCGGCACCCGTACAGGGGTCGGATATATGAGGGCGGGCAAACGTACAGGGGGTTTGATATATGCTAGCGAGCACCCGAACAGGGGTGGGATATATGAGGGCGGGCACCCGTACAGGGGGTCGGATATATGAGGGCGGGCACCCGTACAGGGGTGGCATATATGCTTTCGGGCACCCGTACAGGTGTGGGATATATGAGGGCGGGCACCCATACAGGGGTGGGATATATGTTGGCGGGCACCCGTACTGGGGTGGGATATATGGGGGCGGGCACCCGTACATGGGTGGGATATCCATACATGATGAGGCGGGCACCCGTACAGGTGTGGGTGAGCAGCCGGATATATGAGGGCGGGCACCAGTACAGGGGGTGGGATATATGAGGGCGGGCACCAGTACAGGGGTGGGATACATGCAGGTGGGCACCCGTACAGGGGTGGGATATATGAGGGCCGGCACCCGTACAGGGGTGGGATATATGAGGGCGGGCACCCGTACAGGGGTGGGATATATGAGGGCGGGCACCAGTACAGGGGTGGGATATATGAGGGTGGGCACCCGTACAGGGGTGGGATATATGAGGACGGGAGCCCGTAATGGGGTTGGGGAGGGCAGGCACCCATACATGGGTGGGTGGGATACGGGTATATATTGGCAAACACCCGTACAGGGGTGGGATATATGAGGGATACATGAGGGCGGCACCCGTACATTGATGGGATATATGAGGGCGGGCACCAGTACAGGGGTGGGATATATGAGCGCGGGCACCCGTACGGGGAGTGCGGGGACCCGTACACGGGTGGGATATATTTAGGCGGGCACCCATACATGGGTGGGATATATGAGGGCCGGAACCCGTACAGTAATGGGATATATGTAGGCGGGAACCCGTACAAGGGTGGGATATATGCAGGCAGGCCCCCGTACAGGGGTGGGATATATGAGGGCGGGCGCCCATACAGGGGAGGGATATATGTAGGCGGGCATTCGTACAGGGGGGGGGGGAGATATATGAAGTCGGGCGCCAGTACTTGGGTGGGACATATTAGGCCGGGCGCCTGTAAAGAGGGTGGGATATATGAGGGCTGGCGCTTGTAAAGGGGGAGGGTTATATGAGGGCAGGCACCCGTACACGGGTGGGAAATGTGAGGGCGGCCTCCTGAACAGGGGTGGGATATATGAGGTCGGGCACCCGTACAAGGGAGGGATATATGAGGACAGGCACCGGTACAGGAGTGGGATATATGTGAGCGGGCACCCGTACAGGGGTGGGATATATGAAGGGCCGTCGCTCGTACAGGGGTGTGATATATGAGGGCGGGGACCTGTACACAGATAGGATATATGAGGGCGGACACCGGTACTGGGGTGGGATATATGTGGGCAGGCACCCGTACAGGGGGTGGGATATATGAGGACAGGCACCTGTACAGGAGTGGGATATATGCGAGCGGGCACCCGTACAGGGTTGGGATATATGAAGGGCCGTCGCTCGTACAGGGGTGTGATATATGAGGTCGGGGACCTGTATACGGGTAGGATATATGAGGGCGGGCACCCGTACATGGGTGGGATATATGAGTCGGGCACCCGTACAGGAGTGGGATATATAAGGGCGGACACCCGTACAGGGGTGGGATATATGAGGGCAGGCACCTATACAAAGGTGGGATATAGGAGGACGAGCACCCGGACAGGCGTGGGATATATGAGGGCGGACACCCGTACTGGGGTGGGATACATGAGGGCGGGCACCGGTACTGGCGTGGGATACATGAGGGCGGACACCCGTACTGGCGTGGGATACATGAGGGCGGGCACCGATTTAGGGGTGGGATATATGAGGGCGGACACCCGTACAGGGGTGGGATATATGAGGGCGGGCACCCGTACAGGGGTGGGATACATGAGGGCGGGCACCCGTACAGTGGTGGGATATATGAGGGCGAGCACCCTTACAGGAGTGGGATACATGAGGGCGAGCACCCATACAGGGGTGGGATATATGAGGGAGGACACCCATACAGGGGTGGGATATATGAGGGCGGGCACCCGTACAGGGGTGGGATACATGAGGGCGGGCATCCGTACAGGTGTGGGATATATGCACTAGGAGAACTGTACGCGGGGTGGGATATATGAGGGCGGACACCCATACAGGAGTGGGATATATGAGGGCGGGCACCGGTACAGGGGTGGGATATATCGGGGTTGCACCCGTACAGGGGTGGGATATATGAGGTCGGGCAGTCGTACAGGTGTGAGATATATGAGGGCGGACACCCGTACAGGGGTAGGATATATGAGTGCGGGCACCTGTGGGATATATGAGGGCGGGCACCCGTACTGGGGTGGGATATATGAGGGCGGGCACCGATTTAGGGGTGGGATATATGAGGGTGGGCACCTGTATGAGGAAGGGGTGGGATATATGAGGGCGTATATGGGGGCACCAGTACAGGGGTGGGATATATGAGGGCGGGCACCCATACAGGGGTGGGATATATGAGGGAGGACACCCATACAGGGGTGGGATATATGAGGGCGGGCACCCGTATAGGGGTGGGATGTATGAGGCGGGCACCCGTACAGGTGTGGGATATATGCACTAGGAGACCTGTACAGGGGTGGGATATATGCGGGCAGGCACCCATAGAGGAGTGGGATATATGAGGGCGGGCGTCAGTAAAGGGGTGGAATACATGCAGGCGGGCACCCTTACAGGGGTGGTATGTATGAGGGCGGGCACCCGTACAGGCGGTGGGATATATAAGGGCGGGCACCCGTTCAGGGGTGGGATATATGAGGGCGGGCACCCGTACAAGGGTAGGATATATGAGGGCGGGCACCCGTACAGGGGTGGGATATATGAGGGCGGGCACCCGTACAGGGGTGGGATATATGAGGGCGGGCACCCGTACAGGGGTGGGATATATGAGGGCGGGCACCCGTACAGGGGTGGGATATATGAAGGCGGGCACCCGTATAGGGGTGGGATATATGAGGGCGGGCACCCGTACAAGGGTGGGATATATGAGGGCGGGCACTGGTACAGGGGTGGGATATATGATGGCGGGAACCCGTACAGGGGTGGGATATATGAGGGGGCGTACACGGGGTAGGGCCCGTAGGGGTGGGATATATGAGGGCGGGCACCCGTACAGGGGTGGGATATATGAGGGCGGGCACCCGTACAGGGGTGGGATATAAAGGGCAAGCACCCGTACAGGGGTGGGATATATGTAGGCGGGCACCCGTACAGGGGTGGGATATATGAGGGCGAGCACCATACAGGGGTATATAGAGGTGGGATATATGAGGGCGGACACCCGTACAGGGTGGGATATATGTAGGCAGGCACCCGTACAGGGGTGGGATATATGAGGGCGGCACCCGTACAGGGGTGGGATATATGAGGGCGGGCACCCGTACTGGGGTGGGATATATGAGGGAGGGCACCCGTACAGGGGTGAGATATATGAGGGCGGACACCCGTACTGGGGTGGGATATATGAGGGCGAACACCCATACAGGGGTGGGATATATGAGGGCGGACACCCGTACAGGGGTGGGATATATGAGGGCGGACACCCGTACAGGGGTGGGATATATGAGGGCGGACACCCGTACAGGGGTGGGATATATGAGGGCGGGCACCCGTACAGGGTGGGATATATGAGGGCGGGCACCCGTACAGTGATGGGATATATGTAGGTGGGCACCCGTACTGGGGTGGGATATATGAGGGCGGGCACCCGTACAGGGGTGGGATATATGTAGGCGGCACCCATACAGGGGTGGGATATATGAGGGCGGGCACCCGTACAGGGGTGGGATATATGAGGGCGGACACCCGTACAGGGATGGGATATATGAGGGCACCCATACACACGTACAGGGGTGGGATATAAAAGGGCGGGCACCCGTACAGGGGTGGGATATATGTAGGGTGGGCACCAGTACAGGGGTGGGATATATGAGGACGGGCACCAGTACAGGGTTGGGATATATGAGGGAGGGACACCCGTACAGGGGTGGGATATATGTAGGCGGGCACCCGAACAGGGGTGGGATATATGAGGGCGGGCACCCGTACAGGGGTGGGATATATGCGGGCGGGCACCCGTACAGGGGTGGGATATATGCGGGGCCGTAAACCAATACAGGGCTGGGCTTGTGGGATATATGAGGGCGGACACCCGTACAGGGGTGGGATATGTGAGGGCAGGGGTGGGCACCCGTACAGGGGTGGGATATATGAGGGCGGCCACCCGTACAGGGGTGGGATATATGCAGGCGGGCACCAGTACAGGGGTGGGATATATGAGGGCGGACACAAATACAGGGGTGGGATATATGAGGGCGGACACCCGTACAGGGGTGGGATATATTCGGGCGGGCACCCGTACAGGGGTGGGATATATGAGGGCGGGCATCCGTACAGGGGTGGGATATATGAGGGCGGGCACCGGTACAGGGGTGTGATATATGAGGGCGGGCACCCGTACAGGGGTGGGATATAGGAGGGCGGCCACACGTACAGGGGTGGAATATATGAGGGCGGGCACCCGTACAGGGGTGGGGATATATGAGGGCGGGCACCCGTACAGGGGTGGGATATATAAAGGTCAGCACCCGTACAGGGGTGGGATATATGAGGGCGGACACCCGTACGGGGTGGGATATATGAGGGCGGGCACCCGTACAGGGGTGGGATATATGAGGTCGGGCACCCGTACAGGGGTGGGATATATGAGGGGGGGCACCCGTACAGGGTGGGATATATGAGGGCGGGCACCCGTACAGGGGTGGGATATATGTGGGCGGGCACCCGTACAGGGGTGGGATATATGAGGGTGGGCACCCGTACAGGGGTGGGATATATGAGGGCGGGCACCCGTTCAGGGGGGGGATATATGATGGCAGGCACCCGTACAGGGGTGGGATATATGAGGGCGGGCACCCGTACAGGGTTGGAATATATGTAGGCGGGCACCCGTACAGGGGTGGGATATATGCGGGCGGGCACCCTTACAGGGGTGGGATATATGTAGGCGATCACCCGAACAGGGATGGAATATATGAGGGCGGGCACCCGTACAGGGGTGGGATATATAAGGGCGGGCACCTGTACTGGGGTGGGATATATGAAGGAGGACACCCGTACAGGGGTGAGATATATGAGGGCGGACACCCGTACAGGGGTGGGATATATGAGGGCGGGCACCCGTACAAGGGTGGGATATATGAGGGCGGACACACGTACAGGGGTGGGATATATGAGGGCGAATACCCATACAGGGGTGTGTTGCACGTCGTCGTAGTCGCATAGGGTTTGGGAGGAGAATTTCCCGGAAGTTTGGCGCGTGTCGGACGCGGTCTTGAGTGGTGGGTGAGCAGTGGGGGGATGGGTATGGATGGATTGGAGGGATGGAAGGGTGAGTGGGAGCTTCCCCTCGTCGGCGTGAGACTGCTCTGGGTCATTATGCGGTTAGACAAAACCATTAACTCCCCTACAGGAAGGCCTTAAGTGGGGTAGTAAAAATGCATGGAAAAGACACGCGAGTGGCACCTGGCTTTTTTCTGTGTGTTCGGGTCATGAAAGAGTGAAGCCAGCCTCGTTGTGAGACTGCAGTGGGACATTATGCGGTTAGACAAACCATTAACTCCCACTACAGGAAGTGCTAAGTGTGAGAGGAAGCGAGAGAAGAC
Organism: Procambarus clarkii; assembly: GCF_020424385.1. NCBI lineage: Eukaryota > Metazoa > Arthropoda > Malacostraca > Decapoda > Cambaridae > Procambarus > Procambarus clarkii. Next base: position 27,298 of record NW_025570909.1, read on the forward strand.
TCCAGCAGGAGGACTGTGTACCATTACCCTTAAGCGTTTTTCAATGTCCGCGGAGGGGTATGCGTATGGGAGCCAGCTTAGAGGCTGACTGAACGACTTTCCAAGTAGCTTGGTTATTTCTCCTCAGACACAGCGGCGGAAGTGGTTGGGGCATCCATTACCAATGCGTTTCGCCAGGGTCCGCGACTCTCTCTCTCTCTCTCTCTCTCTCTCTCTCGCTCTGTCTCTCTGTCTCTCTGTCTCTCGGTCTCTCTCTCTCTATGTCTCTCTGTCTCTCTCTCACTCTGTCTCTCTGTCTCTCTGTCTCTCTCTCTCTATGTCTCTCTGTCTCTCTGTCTCTCTCTCTCTCTCTCTGTCTCTGTCTCTCTGTCTCTGTCTCTGTCTCTCTGTCTCTCTCTCTCTCTATGTCTCTCTGTCTCTCTCTCTCTCTCTCTCTCCCGCTCTATAGTCCACCACACATCTCTTCACTTAGTAAACTCAGTCAAAGTCCAGAGGTTAGCGTTTACTAAAAAGAGAAACATTTCACATCATCACGGAGACGCAATCTCCACCTACGAATTATTCTTGTTAACTGTGATCACATCATCTACTGGCTGAAATAAATATCATTGAAATGTAAGCATGTTTACTCAATCTCCATCACCTCTTCGTCCTACAATCACTCATTACTGCTGTGTTGGAGATGTTCATCCCGCCGCGATTCCCCGTACACTGAGATTCTGGTAATGAGGGAGCGAGGTACATACTCCGCCAGCAGGGGTCCTCACCGCAGACCCGCACCTGCCAACCAGCAACCACTCCCACCCCTCATCCCCACCCGCTCCCATACCATCAACCATTGTTCCGTGCAATCCCCCTTTAGTATTATTTCTGTTAATATGTGTAAGCTATATCGTAACGTGACCAACATGGTGAGA
>NW_025570910.1:0-25000 GCF_020424385.1 Procambarus clarkii
TTAACTGATTCATCTTCGTCGTACCAATCATTATTTTGCTAATTCCAATCAATAAACTTTCCAAACATAAAAATAATTACCAATATGCCGAGCACTATAAAAACAAAAAATACAGGAGAGGTAAAACTACATTAGACTTGACTCACTTCACAATGGCTGATCTATCCTCCCTCGCAGTACCTAAGAAAACCCACGCTGTGGGTGAGGGGAAAAGCTGCAGATGAGCTCCCATTTTTCTTTCTCAGGTCCTAATGACCTGTATCCTGGGGTAATAGTCAATTCCCCAGTTGCAGAGGAGGTCACTGTCCGACATTGACCTCGTTTTACAGTGCATCAACGTCTTAAAACTATTCACTTCATGCTCAGGCTCTCTCGAATATGATATTTAAATTATTTAAAAATCCTTTGTATTATTTCTTAAATCTGTATGTTTTACCTACCTTGATATTAATGATATTATCATTATTGTTTTAATGGTTATAGATTCATTGTACCAGGAATACTGTACACCTGGTCTTATGAAGTGGTGGTGGTGTTGTGGATGACTGGTGGAGTGTGGTGGTGGTGCTGTGGATGACTGGTGGAGTGTGGTGGTGCTGCTGTGGATGACTGGTGGAGTGTGGGGGTGCTGCTGTGGATGACTGGTGGAGTGTGGTGGTGCTGCTGTGGATGACTGGTGGAGTGTGGTGGTGCTGCTGTGGATGACTGGTGGAGTGTGGGGGTGCTGCTGTGGATGACTGGTGGAGTGTGGTGGTGCTGCTGTGGATGACTGGTGGAGTGTGGTGGTGCTGCTGTGGATGACTGGTGGAGTGTGGGGGTGGTGCTGTGGATGACTGGTGGAGTGTTGCTGTGGATGACTGGTGGAGTGTGGTGGTGGTGTTGTGGATGACTAGTGGAGTGTGGTGGTGCTGCTGTGGATGACTGCTAGAGTGTGGTGGTGCTGTTGTGGATGACTGGTGGAGTGTGGTGGTGCTGCTGTGGATGACTGGTGGAGTGTGGTGGTGCTGCTGTGGATGACTGGTGGAGTGTGGTGGTGCTGCTGTGGATGACTGCTAGAGTACTCACCTAGTTGTACTCACCTAGTTGTGCTTGCAGGGGTTGAGCTCTGGCTCTTTGGTCTCGCCTCTCAACTGTCAATCAACAGGTGTACAGGTTCCTGAGCCTATTGGGCTCTATCATATCTACAGTTGAAACTGTGTATGGAGTCAGCCTCCACCACATCACTTCCTAATGCATTCCATTTGTCAACCACTCTGACACTAAAAAAGTTCTTTCTAATATCTCTTTGGCTCATTTGGGCACTCAGTTTCCACCTGTGTCCCCTAGTGCGTGTACCCCTTGTGTTAAACAGCCTGTCTTTATCAACCCTGTCGATTCCCTTCAGGATCTTGAATGTGGTGATCATGTCCCCCCCATAAATCTTCTGTCTTCCAACGAAGTGAGGTTTAATTCCCGTAGTCTCTCCTCGTAGCTCATACCTCTCAGCTCGGGTACTAGTCTGGTGGCAAACCTTTGAACCTTTTCCATTTTTGTCTTATGCTTGACTAGATATGGACTCCATGCTGGTGCCGCATACTCCAGGATTGGTCTGACATATGTGGTATATAATGTTCTGAAAGATTCCTTACACAAGTTTCTAAAGGCCGTTCTTATGTTAGCCAACCTGGCATATGCTGCTGCTGTTATCCTCTTGATATGAGCTTCAGGGGACAGGTCTGGCGTGATATCAACCCCCAGGTCTTTCTCTCTCTCGGACTCTTGAAGTATTTCATCTCCCAAGTGATACCTTGTAATCTGGTCTCCTGCTTCCTACCCCTATCTACATTACATTACATTTGCTTGGATTAAACTCTAACAGCCATTTGTTCGACCATTCCTGCAGCTTGTCCAGGTCTTCTTGAAGCCTCAAGCTGTCCTCCTCTGTCTTAATCCTTCTCATAATTTTGGCGTCGTCAGCAAACATTGAGAGGAATGAGTCTATACCCTCTGGGAGATCATTTACGTATATCAGAAACAGGATAGGTCCAAGTACAGAGCCCTGTGGGACTCCACTGGTGACTTCATGCCAGTCTGAGGTCTCAACTCTCACTGTAACTCTCTGCTTCCTATTGTTTAGGTACTCCCTTATCCACTGGAGCGCCCTACCAGTTACTCCTGCCTGTTTCTCCAGCTTATGCATCAACCTTTTATGGGGTACTGTGTCAAAGGCTTTCCGACAGTCCAAAAAAATGCAGTCCGCTCACCCTTCTCTTTCTTGTTTAATCTTTGTTAGCTGATCGTAGAATTCTATCAATCCTGTAAGGCAAGATTTACCCTCCCTGAACCCATGTTGATGGGTTGTCACGAAGTCTCTTCTCTCCAGGTGTGTTACTAGGTTTTTTCTCACAATCTTCTCCATCACCTTGCATGGTATACAAGTTAAGGACACTGGCCTGTAGTTCAGTGCCTCTTGTCTGTCACCCTTTTTGTATATTGGTACTACATTAGCAGTCTTCCATATTTCTGGTAGGTCCCTCGTTTCCAGTGACCTACTATACACTATGGAGAGTGGTAGGAAAAGTGCTCCTGCACACTCTTTCAATACCCATGGCGAGATTCCATCCGGCCCAACAGCTTTTCTCACATCCAGCTCCAATAGGTGCTTCTTGACCTCATCTCTTGTAATTTCGAACCTATCCAAGGTCACCTGATTTGCTGCCACCTCTTCTAGTGCCGCGACATCTCCCTGTTCTATTGTAAAGACCTCCTGGAACCTTTTGTTGAGTTCTTCACACACCTCTTTGTCATTCTCTGTGTACCTGTCCTCGCCCACTCTAAGTTTCATCACCTGTTCCTTCACTGTTGTCTTCCTCCTGATGTGACTGTGTAGTAGCTTTGGTTCGGTCTTGGCTTTATTAGCTATATCATTTTCATACCTTTTCTCAGCTGCTCTTCTCACACTGACATACTCGTTCCTGGTTCTCTGGTATCTCACTCTACTGTCTGGTGTTCTGTTCTTACGGAAGTTCCTCCATGCCCTTTTGTTCAGCTCCTTTGCTTTCATACATTCCCTATTAAACCACGGATTCTTCCTTTGCTTCTCTGTTTTTTCCTGTCGGGCTGGGACAAACCTGCTTACATCCTCCTGACCTTTTTGGGTGACATAGTCCATCATGTCTTGTACGGACTTGGTTCCGAGTTCTGTGTCCCAATGTATATCCCATAGGAATTTATTCATCTCCTCATAGTTTCCCTTTCGGTACGCCAGCCCTTTGGTTCCCAGTTCTTTTTTGGGGGTGATAATTCCCAGCTCAACCAGCTACTCAAAGCTCAATACACTATGATCACTCATTCCCCTCATTCCCAAGGGGGCTTCCAACTTAACTTCCCTTATATCCGACTCATTTAGGGTAAATATCAGATCAAGCAAGTCTGGTTCATCCCCTCCTCTCATTCTTGTCGGTCCCTTGACGTGTTGACTTAGAAAGTTTCTTGTTGCCACATCCAGCAGCTTAGCTCTCCATGTGTCTGGGCCTCCATGTGGGTCTCTGTTCCCCCAATCTATCTTCCCATGGTTGAAGTCTCCCATGATTAGAAGTTTGGCTCTGTTCCTGCTAGCCACAGAAGCTGCTCTCTCTATTATATTGATGGTGGCCAAGTTGTTTCTATCATATTCCTGTCTGGGTCTTCTGTCATTTGGTGGGGGGTTATATATGACTACTATTATAATTTTCTGTCCTCCAGTTGCTATGGTGCCTGAAATGTAGTCACTGAAACCTTCACAGTTCTGAATTACCATCTCTTCGAAACTCCAACCTTCTCTTAGTAGCAGAGCTACCTCACCTCCTCCTCTCCCTTCTCTCTCTTTCCTCACTACATAGTAGCCCTGGGGAAACACTGCGTTTGGTATGATTTTCGTTAACTTTGTTTCTGTGAGTGCTATTATGTCTGGGTTTTCTTCTAGTGCCCATTCTCCAAGTTCACTTGTTTTATTTGAAATCCCATCTATGTTAGTGTACATCGCCTTGAAGCTCACTTTCTTCTGTTCATTTTCATGTCCCTTTCTTGGCGAGCATTCTGCTGGTGTGGGAAGCTGTTCCGTGGGTGAGAGGATCTGTGAGGTGGTTTGCAGGGTCTCAGAGGATTTTGGGGTGGGGGGGTGGGGGTTTAAGGGAAGGGGGGACAGGTAGGGTGTGGGTTAAGGAGGTAGGGGGGACATGGAGGATACGGGGTGAGGGGGGAGGAGGGATAGGGAGGGTATGGGATGAAGGGGGAGGGGGGACAGGCGGAAAAAGGTGGGAGGGGGGGACATGATGGGAATGGGGAAGGGGTGTCAGGGGTCAGAATGGGGTGGGGGGGAGGGAGGGTTGGGTGGGGGCAGGTAGAGTGAGGGGAAGGGAGGGTTTCTATGCAGTGGGGGTGGTGGTTTTGCCCTCCCCCCCCCCCTCTGTTGTTGCTGGGATGCTGGTTTTGGGTTCTCCTCTTGTCTCTGGGACTGTTGTGTTGAGGGCTGCGATTTTCTGGTTTGCTCCTCTCTCCCTGCGCTTCCTCCTTGCCTCTGCTGCCCTGGCTCTCTCCTCCTTCGTCCTGTCCCTCTGCAGGAATACTTTTTTGTATCCCTCCATATGCTGCAGACGACTCTTCCTTTCGAGAATGTCCTCCTTCGCGGTTTCGTTTGTAAACGCCACCTTTACAAGTCGGTTTCTGTCCTTGTTATACCAGCCCAACCTGAAAACCTTCTCAATGTTATGTACAGCCCCTTCCATCTGTAACCCTTTCAGTGTGGGACATTTGGGGCTTGAATCTAATTATTTAAATATTAATATAGTAAAATAAATTATGAAGGACCACCCGCTTTTATAGTAAAGAGGGAAACTGAGAAAAATATGATCATTAGATAATTCCTAGATGAACCAGTAACTATGGATAAAATACTAGAGAATATTATCTTAGAAATAACTAATGGGCTGTATAATTAAATGAATCAAACCTCAAACACCTACATTGGGGGGTTATTACTGGAACTCAGTACGTCCAGGAACTAGTGTGGTTCGTTCACTAATCCAATGTATAATAATCTAATCCTATGAATACTTATCAAATCATTATCGTTATCATTAATGGGAACATAGATTATGAACACAATAATAATAATCATAATAAACACATGTTAATCCAATAAACAGAGTTCTGCATGTAAAAGAGTACAGATAATAAATGAGAGGAATACAAAGGAATCTTAGCTTAATGACGATTCCTTAGAAGTTAGTCACGACGCTTCCTCTGATTCTCCTGGACTCGGCATGGAACACTAGGAGTTGATTAACATGGGAAAGGACAGCTCGGAGAATTCTTCTCACACGCTGCAAAATAAATGTTTACAGTAGCAACAAATTAAACTACTGGATTTCTATGCTCAATAAATTAATATTAATGGTAAATGAAGGATAATGACCTGTGATTTATTGTTGTTACACGTCGTCACGACAAGCTACCCAGCTATAAGTCTACACCCTCTCAGATGCATCAAATAAGGATAAGATACTTAGCTAATATGGGCACTGTGTAAGTTTAGGCTTGCCGAAATTCGCGTCCCAGGCTCTGGCCTAGCCTATCCTGGATAATGACGTGCTTCACTGGCCGGTCACGTGGAGTCACAAAGAACCAAAATTTAACAGGTTCCGTGAATGACACTGACACCAGGTGAAGGTATTGTCTGCAAGGCTCTTCACGCCTCACAGTGGCGACTTTCTTCTGGAGAATTGATAGCGTTTACCCTGATGGCTGGATAATGGCGTCTCCTCGTGAGCAACACGTGAGCAGGTCTGCTCGGGAGCGATTCAACACGTGCACTGGCGTCTTCTCCCACACCGCTCCGCGTCCCGCGTTTATTAACCAAATTATTCTTATGGATATTATCATTTCTCGCGGTTGTGCTTGAAATGCTTGGGTTAGGACGGGTTTATTATTTGGAAGAGTTAAATATTATTATTTGTCAGTGCTATGATAGTAAACGTATAATGGAGAAGAATTAATGTCTCTCCATGGCATTCACGCGTGACGTTAATTTTTATTACTAGATATCTGCTATAACTATAAACTCTCTATTTGGCTTTAGTTGGAGGTCAGTTTATCTGTAATTAATTATCACACAGAACACCGTTTGTTATAGAGAATCGAATTCAATTCTCAGGCACATTGGATATAAATGTGTTTATTACAATGAAATCTGACGCAATACTGGCGTCGGGTGACGTAAGAATTCTAGCCTATTGTACAGATGTAATTATTAGTAAATGTGAATTCTATGTTGTGTTAATTTTACTTACTAAAAGGATTAGTAGAATTAGTATTAATTAATGAGAATACAACAGTGTTGTATTCAGTGTTGGAAATTTCCAACATAACTCCGGGGGGAGGATTCTAGGGTCGTAGTGTACTGTGGAGTACTGACCTATCCCGAAGTTGGTATTAATATTAGTATATTAGTATGTTAATATGTTAGTATGTTAATACACACATAACGAATGTCCCGTATTTATCAAGGACTTACAAGAAACTTAAGTCTTGCTAACTTCATGTCAAATGAAACATGTTATTTATAGCCTACACAATAATTAAAGATTTTTAAATCACACAATTCAAACGACAGAGAATCTACTGTGATGAGAATGTCTTGGGTCATAGTGACTTGTAATGGTTTGTTACTTGACACCACACCTACAGTATCATCATAGTTATCTAAATTGGATGTAAAGTTATTTGCTCTTAGTTAAGAACTATAATAGGCTTGTAGTTTCCCTTAGTGGAAACATGTATTAAATATTGAAACATTAAATGATTAAGTTATCGGTAATCAGGAACTCTCTAAAGCTCACAATAAACTCAACAACTAGGGTCGCAGTGACATGTAATGGTGTATTACGTAGCTGCTGAATCATAGGCAAACTTAGAATAAGCTCCTAAGAACTGATAACACTATTGTATAAGTTGTAATCTACATTATTATACAGTAAAGTATTATTGGTCATTTAAGATCAAGGAGACTATGACACTACAGTAAGGTGACTGTCTAGGGTCGCTGTGACTTGTAACTATTGAGTTACTAGACAATAACATCACGCAGCATCATGATCACCCCAAATTCAAATGAGGAAATTGAATTTAATGTGCACTGCCGTGCAGTAGTCATTCTGACTGATGGTACAACTAATTTGCTAACTAGCTAAAATAATAGAAAAGTAGAGAACTGAAAGGTTTATTCATTAAAATCAAGGAAAATTCTGAGTCGACAGTGAGATTAGCAGCCTAGTCATTCTGACTTATGAGCTAATTAAATGGCAGCTCATAGGCTTGACACTGTAAACTTGTTAATACAAAATCAACCTTTACATGAAATTGAGTTTATTAAATCAGTCTCTATAAGTATAGTCAACTGTAATTAATGGTGAGTACAGATTAGGCTAGTACTCAGTTGACACTACTAAAGTCCCTAAACCTACCTAAATAAATGGTTTGAATTTCTAACCTACCTAAGTAAGGGACTAAGCTAATTGTGAGCAAAAATGTACTCGAATTAACATTGTGAGCTGTATTGAGCTCATTAACAGGTCGAGCTATATTGAACTCGTGAACATGGTGAGCTATATTGAGCTCGTTAGCAGTGCTAACAGGGTGAGTTACATTGAACTCGTCAACAGTGTTGACAGGGTGAACTACAGTGAGCTCGAATTAACGAGGTGGAGTATTGCCTCATTCAATTATCATGGCGAGCAGTGCTCGTGGCATGGGGAACATTAAAGCGTTCGATTGTCATGGCGAGCAATATTAAGCTCGTATGCATATGGGGAACAAGCACTCATATTATTACGTTAATTCTAAGGTGAGCTATATTAAGCTCATGAAGCATGTTAATTAACAATGCTGATGTTTAACGATAATGCATTAAACATATTAGTTCTCTGTAAATTCGCTTACGTATTAGTAAGTTTGCAAGTTTGTTCGTGCTGCGCTCCTACACTAAGTAAGCAGAAACGAAAGAAAAACAACTCAAACAAATTGATGCAAGTATTCATCACTAACTCTTAGTGCAGAAAACATGGTATTAAGAAGGTTTTCTTGGCAAACCTTTAAGCGCAAGTATAGTGGACCAGTGGTCCTAGTGAATTTGTAATTACTGAAGTTGCTTGATGACATTCATAGAATTACTAAATTCAGGAAATGCCAGTGGCATTGAGTGCTAGATTCTCTAGCCTAACATTATTAATTACCTAGGGAGTACTAGATTCTCTAGCCCAACATTACAATTTACCTAGGAAGACTGAGTGTGGTCAATTACTACTTGTCGAGAATAATTCTAGGTCTGCAGTGAATTCAATGGCTTAGTCGCAGTGACTTGTACTTGTTTGAGTACGAACCATTGGTTTTCACTGAGAGCTATGAAACATCTCGGCGAGTATCAATTGCACTACATTCAATCCGAGTTTATTACTCAGCTGTGTTTCTCCTTTTAGCTTGCTGCTGGAGAATTGATTTACTGCTGACTAATTTATTATTGCTGGCAGGCTTAGGCTTGTTCACATTCAGAACTTTACCAGTAAGTAAGTAGCCACCTGCAGATTGGAGCATATTCATTCCCAATCGTTTAACATATCCAGTTATGAACTGGCAATAGTAGTCGGCTCCTACTAGTACATCTACATTGTTAAGGCAGTCAGACGTTAACTTGTTGTCAGCCAAATAAATTTCACGTTCCTGCAGGAAGTGCGCTGTGTACCCCAGACCCTTAATATTTAAGTCTAAAGGTATTTGATCTACAACAATGGCTTGGACAGCCTTGGCATGACTACGTAGTCGTACAAGCGGTTGAACTACTGAGTATTTATGGGTTCCTCGATTTATCATGAACCCTGACAAGTTTAATTTTACCTGTCCTATTGGTTGTAAATTAAGTGCCTCTGCTGCCCTTTGAGTAATGAAAGTTCTCTGGGAACCTTGGTCAAATAGTCCACGTGTGGTGATTCTGGCTCCTCTGTTCTTCACTTGAAGTTGGGCAGTAGGCAAAGCAGCATCCACTTGAGATGCTTGTGAAGTTACGCTGTACACATCTCGCACCTTGCAGCACTGTACTGGTGTAGATTCTCTACGTCCTATTCTAGGATTGACATAATTAGTCCTAACTGATTTGCACAGTGCAGCATGATGCTTGCCCCTTCTACACCTATTGCAGGTGTTCAGTGGGGTTTCACAGCTGTTAACATTATGTGGTTTGAGACACCTAGTACATTTGTGTAACTGTTTGAGTCGTCTGACTCTTGTGTCTCTATTAGGATAATTGGTACATTTGTACAGAGAATGTTTTTGATTGCAAAACAAGCACATTCCCCATCCTACAGATCGTTTAGGGGTTACCGGTTTAGGTAAAACAGTACTTGCAGGTGGTGATGGTTTTGCTGCTTGCATTTGCTTGTTATTTATTCTCTTGTGAGTACTTGGTGTACTCTGGGGAACCATTAATAGGCTCTTGGGAGTGCTCTTTGGACTATTAGGTCTCTTAGGAGCACCTGTGGAGTTATTAGGAGTGCTCTTTGGACTATTAGGTCTTTTAGGAGCACCTGTGGGGCTCTTAGGCCTCACTAATGAATCAGTGTTTGACTGATTGTTGTTACATTGATTATTAGCACCTTGGTTACCTAGTGACAGTGTCACTTTAGGAGTCTCTGGTAAGAAAACTGATGTAGGCACAGTTTTGGTGCATTCAGATTTAGCATTAATTGCCTGGTCTGCTGTATGATTGCTCATATTGCGCAAACCTGTAAATATATCCTGCATTGACAGGGTATTACCATTCTGGTATACATATAATTTATTAAGTGTGTCACCAGACAATTTTCTCTGGATGATAATTTTAGTCATCCACTCAGAAGTTGGATGATCCACCTCTTTACTGAAAGAATTTATCAGTGACTCAAGCTGGAAACTAAAGGCTTGTAAAGAGTCAACTGATTGTTCTGGTGAAGATAAATTTAATAATTGGTGCACAAGGTTTATAATAGTCTTCTCATTGTTAGCACTTACTTTAGAAGGCTGTTGTGAGCAATTGTGACCATTACTTGTGTTGCTTAAGGCTTCTTGCTTAGCCTCAGCTTTGATTACAGCTTCGACTGCTGCTGCAGCATTAGCTTTATCATTTTCTGGTTCAGATTCACTGATTATTGCAGCTTCACTTGTTTCATCTGCAGCTTCACTTGTTTCTCTGGGTTCTTGTGATAAGCTAGTTAATTCAGTAGCCTTATGTATTGAACTTATAGAATCCAGGGAACATTGAGAAGAGTGGTCTGAAAATTGGTCAGACTCTGTAAACAAATCATCACATGAAGTTGTATTAGATGAGAGGTTAGAAAATGAAGGTTGAACTTCAGTTGTTGATCCTGTATAGTGATCAGAATTGATTAGAGGATTCTCTTCATCTAGAGGTAGCTCATGTATTTCATCTGAGCTGGTTGCTTGCTTGGTTGTAGGTCTTCTACAAAAATGTTCTATCCAATCAGGATCATTTTGTTTCGCAAGCACTCTTTTATAGTGATCCAACTTGTCTTGAATGGTATCTTCATATTCATCAAGATCAGATTCTATCAGACTTAATTCGTCTGGGTCAGTATTACTGCTAAAGAGTTTGTCCTTATAAGCTTCGATTGTCTCCTTCACCTAGACATATTTTTCGTTAGCTGCCTCTGTGGAGAGGTTGAACTCAAAGAAGTCAATTGGGTTGTTTTCTAAACAGTTGTCGCATTCGTCAAGTCGTCTTGACAGGTACCTTTGGAGACCTCTCAGGATAATACTGATTCTCTTTAATATTTCAGGAGTATCCATTCTGGATGTAAATTTGAGCCTTATAAGGCTTATATAGCTACTTGTACAGCTATGGTGTCTGCTCCTTGATGTAGAGCAGGTATAATTATTGACAGCCTGATATTTTCTTGAGGCTGGTTGTAATTTACCTCATTTAGAGGTTAGCTACCTACCTAATAATAAGCAACTAAGATTTGAGTGGTACCTTGGTCTCACTACAGGTGTTCCTCAGCTTAGCTCTTCTAAATCAGCCTCGGATGGGTAGTGGACTTACAGTAACACTCAAAGACATACATAGAAATATGCAATAAAATATAATTACACAATAAATGGTTAATCCCACCCTTGATAGGGTCAGCACAAAAATGAATAATATATGTGTCACTAACTAGCTCAAGCCTAGTCGTGAGAATTTCTACTTAAGAAACTACAACTATATTTAGTCTATGCTTGTGTCAAATTGAACACAATCACAGCCTAAATTGCTACCTAATAAAGGTTGGCAAAGATTATATTGTGGTGCAATAATGTGCAAATAATTGTGCTGTGTTTTTGGGTTTTTTGGATTTTATATAATATATACTTGTATAATTATGTGTATAAGAAATTAAATGAACACAAAGGAATTAATTGTGTTTGGCAAGTATTCTACTGCCGTAAATATTATCTAACTCCTGAATGTACTCCTAATTGTGGAATAAAATGTTATCAGGGTTAGTAATGATTAACTAGTATGAGATTAGTAATTTATATTAGTATACTGGATCCCTAAATGTTAATGATTCACTGACTTGAGTGAATCTGTAATTATAACATGGATTTAGGCTATAATGGACAGTCTGCTGACAGCCATATATTGAAACATTGGTATAGCCTAAATGGTTAACACTTAATTGGTGTTAGTGATTAGTATAAGTTATGAGCTGTTGCTCCTGGTGACCTAAAGATACTACTTCAGTATGAAGTGTAGGTCTAAGTGTTGTGGGTAATTGGCTATGACCCACTAAAGCTACCTTATACATGAGGTGATAGTAGCAATATGTTAGTGTGATTTAGACTAACTGATGTGTTACACTGTTAGTTGACACAATTAATTAAATAGTTAGTCTAGCTTATATCACACAAGGATTAGTTATTAATGATTAATATTTGTAATTATAAATTTAATGCCTATCCGGTTCGATAAGGACCATAATGTGGGACATTTGGGGCTTGAATCTAATTATTTAAATATTAATATAGTAAATTAAATTACGAAGGACCACCCGCTTTTATAGTAAAGAGGGAAACTGAGAAAAATATGATCATTAGATAATTCCTAGATGAACCAGTAACTATGGATAAAATACTAGAGGATATGATCATAGAAATAATTAATGGGCTGTATAATTAAATGAATCAAACCTCAAACACCTATATTGGGTGGTTATTACTGGAACTCAGTACGTCCAGGAACTAGTGTGGTTCGTTCACTAATCCAATGTATAATAATCTAATCCTATGAATACTTATCAAATCATTATCGTTATCATTAATGGGAACATACATTATGAACACAATAATAATAATCATAATAAACACATGTTAATCCAATAAACAGAGTTCTGCATGTAAAAGAGTACAGATAATAAATGAGAGGAATACAAAGGAATCTTAGCTTAATGACGATTCCTTAGAAGTTAGTCACGACGCTTCCTCTGATTCTCCTGGACTCGGCATGGAACACTAGGAGTTGATTAACATGGGAAAGGACAGCTCGGAGAATTCTTCTCACACGCTGTGAAATAAATGTTTACAGTAGCAACAAATTAAACTACTGGATTTCTATGCTCAATAAATTAATATTAATGGTAAATGAAGGATAATGACCTGTGATTTATTGTTGTTATACGTCGTCACGACAAGCTACCCAGCTATAAGTCTTCACCCTATCAGATGCATCAAATAAGGATAAGATACTTAGCTAATATGGGCACTGTGTAAGTTTAGGCTTGCCGAAATTCGCGTCCCAGGCTCTGGCCTAGCCTATCCTGGATAATGACGTGCTTCACTGGCCGGTCACGTGGAGTCACAAAGAACCAAAATTTAACAGGTTCCGTGAATGACACTGACACCAGGTGAAGGTATTGTCTGCAAGGCTCTTCACGCCTAACAGTGGCGACTTTCTTCTGGAGAATTGGTAGCGTTTATCCTGATGGCTGGATAATGGCGTCTCCTCGTGAGCAACACGTGAGCAGGTCTGCTCGGGAGTGATTCAACACTTGCACTGGCGTCTTCTCCCGCACCGCTCCACGTCCCGCGTTTATTAACCAAATTATTCTTATGGATATTATCATTTCTCGCGGTTGTGCTTGAAATGCTCGGGTTAGGACGGGTTTATTATTTGGAAGAATTAAATATTATTATTTGTCAGTGCTATGATAGTAAACGTATAATGGAGAAGAATTAATGTCTCTCCATGGCATTCACGCGTGACGTTAATTTTTATTACTAGATATCTGCTATAACTATAAACTCTCTATTTGGCTTTAGTTGGAGGTCAGTTTATCTGTAATTAATTATCACACAGAACACCGTTTGTTATAGAGAATCGAATTCAATTCTCAGGCACATTGGATATAAATGTGTTTATTACAATGAAATCTGACGCAATACTGGCGTCGGGTGACGTAAGAATTCTAGCCTATTGTACAGATGTAATTATTAGTACATGTGAATTCTACATTGTGTTAATTTTACTTACTACAATGATTAGTAGAATTAGTAATAATTAATGAGAATACAACAGTGTTGTATTCAGTGTTGGAAATTTCCAACATTCAGTAGCCCATGTACTGCCTCTCTATCCTTGCCATTCCATTCTTGCCTGTTGGATCCTTCCGGTTCTTTGATGCCTACAACTACCACTGATCTTTTTCTCTCCAGCAGTTGAGTGGTGCACCTTGCTGCTTCCTGTGACTTGCTGCTCGCATCGCTACCTCCCTCACTGTGTCCATTGCTTCTGAGCTCTTTTTCAGTATATCCGCAAATGTATCAGGTACAGAGGCATTTCCTTCCAATGTAACATTCCCACCTTCCCTTTGGATGATAATCCGATGCTCGGTCTCTTTATTTTTCTCTGTGAGAGATTTGATCTCCTCCCTTGCTGATGCTAGCTCACTTTGCAGATTGTTAATTGTAATCATCATTTCATTCATCTCCCTCCTGAATTCCTCCAGAACTTGGGTTAGCAATTCCTTTGTTTGATCTCCCTGGCTGCTTCCTGTGTCCCTGTTGTGGCCTCCTGCCATTTTGTCCCTTGTCAAGAGAGAGAGAGAGAGCAAAAGAGAGCAAGAGAGAGCAAACAAGAGAGAGAGAGCAAGAGAGAGAGAGCAAGAGAGAGAGAGCAAGAGAGAGAGAGAGCAAGAGAGAGAGAGAGCAAGAGAGAGAGAGAGAGAGAGAGAGAGAGAGAGAGAGAGAGAGAGAGAGAGAGAGAGAGAGAGAGAGAGAGAGAGAGAGAGAGAGAGAGAGAGAGAGAGAGAGAGAAGAGAGAGAGAGAGAGAAAGAGAGAGAGAGAGAGAGAGAGAGAGAGAGAGAACGTGTTTGCGCTTGGGATGGGGTTACTAGGAGGTGAGGTGTTCAGCTTACAGCAGGTAAGAGAGGGGGGTGGATTATGAGAGGTTTTATCTCCTTTCCACGAAAGGTGTTAATCCCATCTAGCCTGTGTGTGCGTGCATACGTACGTGGGCTTGAGTGCGTGCGTGCGTGCTTGTGCGTCCGTGCGTGTGCGTGCATGCGTGCGTGTGTCACTGTTACGAACCCGGATCCAGCGTCCGAGCACGGAGCAGTGACGACCGC
The DNA here is from genome assembly GCF_020424385.1 of Procambarus clarkii. NCBI lineage: Eukaryota > Metazoa > Arthropoda > Malacostraca > Decapoda > Cambaridae > Procambarus > Procambarus clarkii. Next base: position 14,668 of record NW_025570910.1, read on the forward strand.
GCCATCTGTGGGACCAGCTCCCGAAACCCCCTCCAAACGGACGACGTGTACTGGCCTCGAGGGCCAGTTTCCAGTCCTGTTCAGCGCTCAACACAGCCGCTGCTGACCTCTGGTGAGGTGGTGCTCAGACACCAGCGCCATCTATGGAGTGGATAGGTGGGCGTTTGTGTCTGAGCCTGTAAGTGAGGTGCCTTAGTGTGTCCAGTTATTGATGACGTGTCTGTTTACAGAGCCGACCTGGGACTGCTGTGATGGAAGTTGAGTCAGTCTACCCGAGGCAGCCGTCTCCATACCTTGTACTTTGCTGCAGCAGTTGTGAAGTCGTCCCCCCGGAAGAACACTGTGGTGTGTTACCCTGCCAGTGGAGTGGCAGTAAAAGGATTACCCAGGACCGACTGTTGGAGACGATCATCCACTGGGGTATTGAGGACAGGAGAGTGATTTGTGGTGTCACACGAGGCTCCTGTCTAGGGCGTTCCCCTTATATCGTTCGTGGAGTGGCCTGACCAGCCTTGCTGATCCGGAACCTGCCAGCAGACCAGCTGGACGTGTGGTTGACGGCCTCCACGGCGGTGCCCCCAGTGGACCTGTGTTTTGGCTGACCTATGGCCAGGGTAGGCTCAGCTTCCTAGAGGATTCGTTGTGAGGCCACGAAGAAGCACCGAGGATTTAGCACCTAGAGCGAGGATCCATAGTCTTCAGCAGAAGACTACAGTGTATTTCCCCTGTAAATAAGTGTTTATACCCCTCCGCCTGTGCACTCTTTTATATCTTATTTATTTATTTGGTGATGGTAATAATTATAGTCTTAAGTTCTTAACTTTCTTTCCCTTCCCCCTTTAAGTTACTTGCGTCACGGATCACATCCCTTGATAGCCACTACTGGCTTGGGGTCGGATACAACTTCCTCTAACAACATCAGAGTAAGAACCCCGTTGCGTCCCGAGAGGGCCGTAACATAATTGGCATCCCCAGCGGGATCCGTCCCCTTGTTAAGTATGTTTGACACGGGTGGTGAAGTGGCGTAATCCCTGTAAATAATTCCCCCTGTGTGTGACGATTGTGGCATTATACGTCCGGTGCGGTGCTCAAGAGTGACTAAGTGCGATATTGTGCAGTGTGGTGCTCGCTGTGATTAAGCGATTAAGTGCAATATTGACTAGTGCGGTGCTCAGTGATTCAGTGCAATATTGTAGAGCGAAGGGCTCGCTGTGATTAAGTGCAATATTAGGTAGTGCGGTGCCCGAAGTGATTACGTGCAATATTGGCAAGTGCAGTGCTTGGTGCGATAAAGTGCCATATTGACGTAGAACAGTGCTCGGTGCGTTAAGTGCTAACGTGAAAGCAGTGTGTTAAGTGCTAGTTAAGTGTTCCATCTGTGACAATGGCAGAGAAAGCTACCATCGATGATCTGGACGATGTTCAGGCTTTTTTGAACAGAGTGGACTGTCTTGCCAGATTAAAATATCTGAGCAAACCAGAGCTTGTACTAGTGAGCGCCTACCTGGAGATCAAGATCCGTGCCAGTGATTCCCGTGTGGAGATCTTGTCCAAGGTTCACCGGCACCTGAAGGCAGAAGAGAAACAGGAAGGCGAGACTCCTAGTACAAAGGAAGGTGAGGAAATAGCTTCCACGGAAAAGGAAGATAAGGGCAGCGACGTTGACAGTGATGCAGGTGAGCTTAATATCAGCTTCCTAACAGTCAAAATGCGTGCCCTAGAAATAAATCGTGAAATAGAATGGAAGAAATTAGAATTAGAACGAGAATTAAAAGATAAAGAATTGGCGATGAGGCGTTTAGAATTAGAAAGAGAAGAAAGAAGAGAAGAACGAGAAAGAGAAAGGGAAGAGCGAGAAAGAGAAGAGAAACGAGAAAGAGAAGAACGAGAAAGAGAAAGGGAAGAGCGAGAAAGAGAAAAGATAAGAGAAAGAGAAGAGCGAGAAAGAGAAGAGAAACGAGAAAGAGAAGAACGAGAGAGAGAAGAGAAACGAGAAAGAGAACAGCGAGAGAGAGAGGAAAACGAAAGACAGAGACAACATGAACTAGAAGTATTGCGATTAGGCGGTGGTCGGAGGCCAACAACGGACACCAGCGGTTTCGATCCGGTAAGAAACATCAAGATGGTCCCCAAATTCAATGAGAGGGAAGTTTCGAAGTTCTTTGCAGCCTTCGAGAAAGTCGCTGCCTCTTTGGAGTGGCCAAGGGAGAATTGGGCCATCATGATACAGTCAGTCTTGACTGGGAAGGCCCAAATCGCCTACTCTACGTTATCCCTTGACGACTCCGGCGATTACAACAAGGTGAAGAAGGTTGTGCTCATGGCGTACCAATTGGTACCTGAGGCATACAGGCAGAAGTTCCGAAACCTGAAGAAGACCTCAGAGCACACTTTCACCGAATTCGCCACCATCAAGGAGCGACTTTTTCAGGAATGGTGTGCCTCTCGGAAGGTGGAGACCAAGGAAGACCTCGATCAGCTGATTCTGCTCGAGGACTTCAAGGATTGTTTGTCTGGAGACCTGAAGACGTACCTAGAGGAACAGCAGGTAGAGACCTTGAGTGCGGCAGCCACCATGGCTGAAGAGTACATCCTGACTCATAGGCCGTCTGCTAAGTACGTCCCAAGGAATTACCAACGCCGTTTTGACAGACCTCATGACGAAGAAGAAGAGACTCCCGTCCCACGAAGTGCTAAGAAGACGCCCCCAAGTAGCCCCCGAAGAACAAGTCCTAGCAGTCCGAAACACCGGAGTCCGAGGAGGAATATGGTGTGCTGGACTTGTGGGCAGAAAGGGCATGTAGCTGCAAGGTGCCGAGGCAGAAGAGGTGGCGGCGCACGTAGAGAGGTGATGTTGATGAACTGTGGAACATCACCAGCAGGAAGCCTGTCGACGACGACACAGGAAGGATCAAGTTTGTTCGCCCTTCACACTTCAAGCGGGTATGTAACGAGTGTTCATACTGGTAGATCTGTAGTAGTGCTCAGAGATAGTGATAGTGATAGTGCCCAGTCCCTGATCGTGAAGAGCTCGTTACCCGAGGGAGTAAGTGTGGACGGGAGACAACAGGTTGTCCTGGTTGGGTTTCCTAGGACGCAGTATATCGCCCCCTTAGTGCCGGTACATCTCGACTTGCCTTACTTCAGCGGCACATGTGCGTTGGCAGTAGTCGATACCCTCCCTGTGGCTGGGATTGACGTGGTACTAGCCAACGACTTGGTGACCGATTGGAGCACCAATCATCCCAAGATAGCGGACGAGTCAGCCAGAAGAGCAAGGTCTGAGGTAACGACGGGCCGTGGTAATGTCCAGGTAAAGACAGACCCGGATTCAAACAGGTTTAATTTGTCCTCTCACCCGCAGATCGACAGAGTTCTAGCAGAGTCTCCTGATTCTTCTCTCGACAAGGAACATGAGGTTACGATGGCAGAAGTACCTGAGCAAGAAGAGAGGCCTTCTGTGCGGGCACCCACGGATACCAACGAGTCTGGAACGAAGGCGGATGTGTGCTTGCGGTATGGCAAGTTACAGCGTGTATTGAACCAGCCAGAGATTCCCCAGACGTCAAAGGTATGTGAGGTGTGTTCAAAAGGTCTAGCGCCCTCTTCGGTCCAAGCCAGGCTAGTGGATGTTGCCGGCTATGGACATGACAGGCTCAGGAAACTTGTCCCTAAGGTAACCAAATGTTTCCTACCGGTATTTTGTTTTGTTCTCGTATGTGTTCTCTGTGTTCTCAGTAAGGATCAGTGGACGACCCGAAGGATGATGGCTCCCTTGAACATCGTGAAGAGGTCCCAGGGATTGGAGACGTGCACAGTGAGTAGTGCAGTCGAAGAAGGGACCTGGAAGGTGATGGTTGATATAGGAGGTACGAGATATGATAATGTGAGTGACTGTTTCCGACAGGTTGACACCCCCCGCGTGACTGCTGAGCCTCAATGCAGAGTTATGTGGAACGTTGGTCGACCTGACGGTGGCAGAGCGAATGCCATCTGCGACGTACGAACAGCTCTGTTGGGACTAGGTGTGGACCTAGTAGAGGAATATGCTGTAAGTACTGTTTTACCCGCTGTCGCTGTCACTCTGAATTATCAGACCCCTGTATTCCAGGTACCCGACTCCCTGAAGGACCGCCGGATCGGTACCAGAAATGCCGTCTGTGTCCAGCCATCATCGGTGCCACGACATAAGGAAGTGTCGAGTCGCCCCAGATCGTGTCCACACCGATCCTTACTTGAGAGATGTGAGATGATGCCCCTGCTTGACATCGCAGTGGAGACGTGGAAGATTACGCCAGGCAGGACATTGCCTTACATCTGCAAGTTCCCGTTGTGCCGGAATTGCCCAGTAGGACAGTTCAGTGGACGAGACAGCCTCGCCGTGCCAGTTTACAGTAATGGTGAGTCCATTTGGAGTTGTGTCGCCGTACTAATTTGGTTTGTGTCTCTTTTTATAGAACCCCAAACCAAATTCCTTTTGGTGGGGAGGTGTTACGAACCCGGATCCAGCGTCCGAGCACGGAGCAGTGACGACCGCGCCATCTGTGGGTCAGCTCCCGAAACCCCCTCCAAACGGACGACGACACCTGGTGAGGACGACGTGTACTGGCCTCGAGGGCCAGTTTCCAGTCCTGTTCAGCGCTCAACACAGCCGCTGCTGACCTCTGGTGAGGTGGTGCTCAGACACCAGCGCCATCTATGGAGTGGATAGGTGGGCGTTTGTGTTTGAGCCTGTAAGTGAGGTGCCTTAGTGTGTCCCAGTTATTGATGACGTGTCTGTTTACAGAGCCGACCTGGGACTGCTGTGATGGAAGTTGAGTCAGTCTACCCGAGGCAGCCGTCTCCATACCTTGTACTTTGCTGCAGCAGTTGTGAAGTCGTCCCCCCGGAAGAACACTGTGGTGTGTTACCCTGCCAGTGGAGTGGCAGTAAAAGGATTACCCGGGACCGACTGTTGGAGACGATCATCCACTGGGGTATTGAGGACAGGAGAGTGATTTGTGGTGTCACACGAGGCTCCTGTCTAGGGCGTTCCCCTTATATCGTTCGTGGAGTGGCCTGACCAGCCTTGCTGATCCGGAACCTGCCAGCAGACCAGCTGGACGTGTGGTTGACGGCCTCCACGGCGGTGCCCCAGTGGACCTGTGTTTTGGCTGACCTGTGGCCAGGGTAGGCTCAGCTTCCTAGAGGATTCGTTGTGAGGCCACGAAGAAGCACCGAGGATTTAGCACCTAGAGCGAGGATCCATAGTCTTCAGCAGAAGACTACAGTGTATTTCCCCTGTAAATAAGTGTTTATACCCCTTCCCCTGTGCACTCTTTTATATCTTATTTATTTATTTGGTGATGGTAATAATTATAGTCTTAAGTTCTTAACTATCTTTCCCTTCCCCCTTTAAGTTACTTGCGTCACGGATCACATCCCTTGATAGCCACTACTGGCTTGGGGTCGGATACAACTTCCTCTAACAACATCAGAGTAAGAACCCCGTTGCGTCCCGAGAGGGCCGTAACAGTCACTAGTTCCCGTAAGCGGTAACTTCTACCCAGAATGAGCCACACCGAGATTTTAAATATATATACTATCCTGAACAAGAATTTGATAATATTTTACCTCACACTGTACACCTGATTACTTGACCAGAGAGAGGGTACATACCAGTATGATTCCCGCTCACACAACTAGATTAGTAATGATGATGTATGGTTGACGATGGTGCTCCGTCGTTGCCTTTCCACTTGGTGATTCTCTAAGTGCTAGTAGATTGACGATGTCGATTCTTTTCTACACAAATCTCTGGAGTCACAGTCACCACCCAACAAACACAGTCAGCAGTTCCACGGCGGGCCGTCCCACCTGGCCGTTAGGTCAGGTCAGGTCACTACGCCGTCCTCCACACTGTATGCACCGGTGATTCCAGTAGCAACACTTTGTTTTTTTTGCACTATCGCTAGCGATATGAATATGCTATGTAGCACCCTGCTAGGTACACACTGCGAGAGGCCAAATACTATGATCTAGCCTCAATAATCCTTCAATGTCCCGAGAAATTGACGAATTTCCGCGGACTTCGCTAATCTCGTGTGTCTCCTACCGTTGCTGGCCTTGTGTGTTGTGCTGTTGTGGATGCACCACACAGAGTGTGGTGGTACTGTTGTGGATGACTGGTGGAGTGTGGTGGTGCTGCTGTGGATGACTGCTAGAGTGTGGTGGTGCTGTTGTGGATGACTGGTGGAGTGTGGTGGTGCTGCTGTGCATGACTGGTGAAGTGTGGTGTTGCTGTTGTGGATGACTGGTGTAGTGTGGTGGTGCTGCTGTGGATGACTGGTGTAGTGTTGTGGTGCTGCTGTGGATGACTGGTGGAGTGTGGTGGTGCTGCTGTCGATGACTGGTGGAGTGTGGTGGTGCTGTTGTTGATGACTGGTGGAGTGTGGTGGTGCTGTTGTTGATGACTGGTGGAGTGTGGTGGTGCTGCTGTGGATGACTGGTGAAGTGTGGTGGTGCTGCTGTGGATGACTGGTGGAGTGTGGTGGTGCTGTTGTTGATGACTGGTGGAGTGTGGTGGTGCTGTTGTTGATGGCTGGTAGAGTGTGGAGGTGCTGCTGTGGATGACTGGTGGAGTGTGGTGGTGCTGTTGTTGATGACTGGTGGAGTGTGGTGGTGCTGTTGTTGATGACTGGTGGAGTGTGGTGGTGCTGCTGTGGATGACTGGTGGAGTGTGGTGGTGCACGAGGGACACTGTACACCTGGTCTTATGAAGCGGTGGAGCACAACATGTCCTCTCCGATACAAGGTAGAAGTAAAGTTCGACTCACAGCCTAGAATCTGACATTCAATTTGAAACGCAAGAAATACTTATATACAACGTAACAATCAGACTTGCTGAGTTGCAGGACAGTCAATATCATGTTGCACTCAGTGTGCTCCCTGAAGGTTTACTTCCCTCTGCTCGGCCCGATAACATGTTATAGAGGTTATCGTACGAATTTCCCATTGCCAAAACTCTCACCTTTATCGCACGGTGTCAAGAAATATCATATTGCATCTTTGATCAGTCGGACCGAGTCCAGGAAATTTACTCATTTCTTACCATTTGTGATTTAAGTGATGGCTTTGGCTCTAGCTTCAGCAGTTGAGGACTATATTTTAAACGACAAAAAAACATATCATTTTATATATTTATTTATCCCAGTTGTCTCTAATGACCTCTCTTATACCAGAGCTAAAGCTGCCAGTCACTCTGGTTTAAGACATTGCAAGAACTTCAGTCTCCCCCTGATACCAGAGTCAAGGCTACCATTCTCTTTGATACCAGTGCCAAGGCAACCATTCTCTTTGATACCAGAGCCAAGGCAACCATTCTCTTTAATACCAGAGCCAAGGCAACCATTCTCTTTGATACCAGAGCCAAGGTAACCATTCTCTTTGATACCAGAGCCAGGGCTACCATTCTCTCTGACACCAGAGCCAAGGCTACCATTCTCTCTGATACCAGAACCAGGGCTACCATTCTCTCTGATACCAGAGCCAAGGCTAACATTCTCTCTGGTACCAGAGCCAAGGCTACCATTCTCTATGGTTCCAGAGCCAAGGCTACCATTCTTTCTAGTACTAGAACCAAGGCTAGCATTCTCTCTGATACCAGAACCAAGGCTACCATTCGCTCTGGTACCAGAGCCAGGGCTACCATTCTCTCTGGTACCAGAGCCAAGGCTACCATTCTCTCTGGTACCAGAGTCAAGACCGTTAGTCTCTCTGATACCAGAGTGAAATCTGGGAGTCTGTGGCAACTTTATTACACCAGGGCAAAGACTGCTAGTCTGTATGGTGTCTGTCAAGTTTCCCACTTTTTCTGATACCAGAGTTATGTCTGCAAGATACCAGAATCAAGTCTGCTGGTCTCTGATATCAGAGCATTGTCTCCAAGAAGCCCCAGAGTTGCGATCAACGGGGGAAGAATAGCCCCAGAGCTGTGACCAACGGGGGAAGAGTAGCCCCAGAGCTGCGACCAACGGGGGGGGGGAAGAGTAGCCCCAGAGCTGCGACCAACAGGGGAAGAGTAGCCCCAGAGCTGTGACAAACGGGGGGGAAGAGTAGCCCCAGAGCTGCGACCAACGGGGGAAGAGTAGCCCCAGAGCTGCGACCAATGAGGGGAAGAGTAGCCCCAGAGCTGCGACTAACAGGGAAAGAGTAGCCCCAGAGCTGCGACCAACGGGGGGAAGAGTATCCGCAGAGCTGCGACCAAGAGGGGGAAGAGTAGCCCCAGAGCTGTGACCAACAAGGGAAGAATAGCCCCGGAGCTGCAACCCACTAATGGTGACAGTACTCAAGGTGACCCTAATATTCTACAATATAACAAGCCTTGATGGAAAACGTCAATGATCTCTCACTGTCTCATTGCCTGGAGAGGATATGATATCTGGGAAGTTAAATACCCCGGAATTCCCACCTCTTTGGGGCTCTGAGTATGGTGTACTGGAAATTCAAGTGCCTACCTGCCATCCTGATGGCCAGGGTTCAAGTCCCCTGCTGGGGTGTGAGTGTCTAAATTTCTATACTTCAAACTTGCAGTTTAAAAGCAAATTAGTGCATTAAGGCACAGACACCGGGTCCTCCATTTGAGTGGAAATCTATGTTGAGTTTCACTTAAGAGATGGAGAAAGATAGGAAGATGCCCTTTCTAGACGTAACAGTCACAGAATGGAGCGGAGGCTTCCACACTGCAGTCTACACTAAGGAAACAAACATAGGAATGTGCCTCAATGCCAATACTGACAGCCCAGACAGGTACACAGGACAGGACAGGTAACAGTCTCCGTGGCGCAGTGGTAAGATACTCGCCTGGCGTTTCGCAAGCGCCTTGCCTTGGGTTCGAATCCTGGCCGGGGAAGATTGACCGGGCGCCAATCCTTAACTGTAGCCTCTGTTCACCCAGCAGTGAATGGGTACCTGGTTGTTAAATGATTCGGCGGGGTCGTATTACAGGGAAATTAGGGTTAAGGACCTGCTCGAAACGCTGTGCGTACTAGTAGCTTTACAAGAATGTAAAACTTGTAAAAACTTGTAAAACAAGAGGAGTGTTGTCAACGCTTACATCAACCGTGCTCTCAGCCAGAGTTCAGGATGGAAGCAAGTCGATAACGAACTCTATAGGATAAGGCAGGTCCTAGTCAACAACGGCTTCTCTAATGGTTTTGTTGACGACATCATAAAAAGAAAAGTGAAACGCCATGCAACATCTGAGAAGTCAAATAACACAAAACATGTACCCCCTATTAGACTATTTGACAGGAATTTCTTTTCGACGGCTCATACAATTGAGGAAAGGGTCGTGAAAAATATTGTTGATAGGAACGTTATCTCTATTGACAAAATCAGGAAATACAATTGACAATTTACTATAAAACCAAAAACGCCAACCCACTCATGAAGAACTCTCCAGACACTAAGAATAATTCCTTGAAGTAAACCAACATCGTCTATTCCTTCAAATGCCCACTTGGGGACTGTAAGCCCCAAAGAAGTTAGTATATAGGCAAGACAACAAGGGCTCTTTCCAGGCGATTAACAATGCATGAACGACAGGGCTCCATCAAGGAACATAATCTCTTCTCACAACCAGACCACTACCAGAGAAATATTAACAAACAACACAGAAATCATCGATAGATACAGCGATAGCAGGAGGCTCGACATCGGCGAGGCACTACACATAAAAAAGACAACACCAGCACTCAACAGCCAATTAATGCACAACTATATTCTACCCACATCAAGACTCCGAATCAATATAGAAACATCAAGTGTTGATGCTAAGGGCCAATAGGCCTTCTGCAGTTACTTCCATTCTTGTGTTTGGTACCTTAACCACTTGAACATCAGTGACCGTACAAAAAGACAATGGTAGCCGAGGCTATTTTCCCATCGCCCCGAAGGCACTTTGACGGTAATCTTGGGCATAGTTATTTCATCAAATCACGTCATTTTGTGGGGCCACGTGAGCAACAAAATAAGGGTGATTTCATGAAATAACTATGTTCAAGATTACCATCAAAGTGCCGTCATGGAAATGGGGAAATATCCTCGGCTACCATCGTCTTTTGTACAGACACTGATGGTCTGTACATCCCCCCGGATTAATTAGCCTCGGCTACCATCCTCTTTTTGTCCGGTCGTGTTGGTCGAGCGGTTAAGGGATCCTGTACATCAGATGCATTGCTTCGGGCAGTATGGGATCGAGTCAATTCTGGGGTGTGAGTTTTCAGTTGAATATATGCCTGGAGACCGTTCAGGCTTGTTCGCATTTGTGTTCCTCACATGTGCCTCAAAGAAT